>JACXGM010038645.1:0-10783 GCA_016801145.1 Umbra pygmaea
ATAGTTCTTCTCCCTCGCTTTGTTGTGACTTTGCCCACGTTGGGAGAAATGTGCTGGTTATTTTCGTAAGACAATCGGCTGATTAGTACAATTTACTGCAAAACAGAACGTTAGCCTACAGCATAACAGCTCATATTAGCCTGCTAAACTTTTAGTACAGTACCCTGTTAGAAAAAATATGTAACGTTAGTTGGATTGTTATTTCGAAAGCATGATGAGGCAAGATGATTACGGGAGCGACGCAGGCAGAAATCTATGGTAGAAAGCTAGCCATAGACACCATGAGAAGTGACTTTTCCCTTGGTAGTGGTGTAAAATATGTATTTGGATTATTGCATGTAAGAGTCCTTCTCCCTCGCTTTGTTGTGACTTTGCCCACGTTGGGAGAAATGTGCTGGTTATTTTCGTAAGACAATCGGCTGATTAGTACTATTTACTGCAAAACAGAACGTTAGCCTACAGCATAACGGCTCATATTAGCCAGCTAAACTTTTAGTACCCTGTTAGAAGAAATATGTCATGTTAGTTGGATTGTTATTTCGAAAGCATGAGGAAGCCAGACGAATACGGGAGTGACGCAGGCAAAAATCACTGGTAACCATCAGTGTGGCTTTTCCCAGATAGAAGGCTCTTACGAAGGAAACATGAAAAATGTTTTCAAAGCAACTTTTTTCTTATCTTGTACTAACATGGAAACAAGCTAGGTAAAGTCAGTAAATAAATCACTAACACAATGATGAACAAGTAAAAATAACATTCGAAATAACACGGTTTTACTGAATAATACATTTTTGACTTAATAATTATATTTAAAGAAACCTCATTGCTTGACTATGTACTCTGCTGTCTCAGATGACAACATATTTTATCCTACGTCGGCCACCGTAGCTTGGCTTTTGTGTTTGCAAAGCGAAGGGTAGGAAGTGAGTGACTGGCTGCTTGCAATTCACAAACCATAACACTAGATGTCACTAGAAATTACACACTGAACCTTTAAAGAACAATGATTATTGTAATGAATTTACAATGCGGGCATATATAGTGTTGCCAGGCGAACGTGTCAGCCTCGGTGCTAGAAACGGCCCTGGACTGCATATCTATGTGAACAAAGCTTGGTGCACAGACGCCATCATTACAGAGAGCCACAGCTCTGCCAATCTGGGGTATGTAATGATCAAGTGTAGGCTTTTCGATCTACCCAGGGAGTTTACATCTACTGTTATAATTGCAGACTGCTATTAGCAAAAACAACTGCACACACTAAACGTGTCAAACACGTGAGAACAGTTAAAGTGTGGCCATAGGGGGCGAAATCTATACTACAGCACCAGTTCAAACATGCAGATTTGAGAATGTTTGCCACTCAGGCCATCCAGGATTCTCAAATTGATATTGAGCTTTATTCACCCTCCGTTCTGGACTAAATTAACACCTGCACCAATAGTTTCATCACCTACAAACACAATGCATTTTCAGGAACATTTTCACAACAACTCTAACACTCGACACGTGTCAGGGAAATCCAGGCCATTACAGACTATAAACTAAGAAACACTGCCCAGACAATCAGTGATGCCTCCCTCTCATACGAGCTAAACAGTTCCTACGCTCGCTTTGACTCCCCCTAGTTGACCAGCTCTTTACCCTCTCTGACATCAATGCATACACTGCATTTTGAATGCAGGCAAGGCTGCTGGCCCGGAGGCATCCATGGCCACATGCTCAGAGTGTGTTGGGCAGCTGGCAGGGGTTTTCACTGACATCTTCAACCTCTCATTAGCCCAGTCAGTTGTCCCCACATGCTTTAAGACAACATCCATTGTACCAATACAGAAACAACAGACCTGAATGACTACTGCACTGTTGCACTCCCCCCAATCATTGTGAAGTGTTTAGAGAGGCTGGTCTTGGCTTATCTCAAAGCCTGTCTACCACAGACACTGGATTCCCACCAGTTTGCTTACCAACAGAACAGGTCACCAAATGATGCCATTTCCACGGCGTTACACTCTGCCCTAACCCACCTGGAAAACAATAGCACCCATGTTATTGACTTCAGTTCAGCATTCTGCACCATCATCCTCGCCAACCTCAGACCCTATTCTTTGTTTTTGTTATTTTTTTGTTTCCCCACTGATTGTATGTTATAACGCCACGTCAAACATCTTCCACCATAAACTGACATCTGCTACACTATTTGTACATATTCCTAATAGTTTGATCTGACCTGCACACTCTACTCCTGGGCCCGTATTCATAAAGATTCTAAGAATCCTCTTAGAAAACTCCTAATTTAGCTTAAAAACTTTTACGTATGAGTCTTAGCTTAAGATCGATTCCAGACCCATCTAAGAGCAACTCTGAGCAAGGAAAAGACAAAAACTCTTATCTTAGTGAGGAGGCGGGGCTGATCCCGTTGCTATGTATGACACAATCTTTTGAAGACTGTGATTGGTTGGTTGTCCAAGATGGAAAAAACTGAGCGATTTTAAGTATTCCGTGAAACTGTCACAGATTTAGAAGTTAATGATCCGTGGCAGTTTCACAGAATTTTTGGCCATTCCGTGAAACTGCCACAGAGTTTGAAGTTAAGTGTCCGTGGTAGTATCACGTATTTCGGAGATCACATTGAATAATTCGGATGTGTGTTCCATCAATTACTCCGACAACAAGGCTGCTATATTCATACATGCAGTTTTTTATGCCTGCAAGTTGGGAATGTCCAGTGGAAAGGAAATGCACTGCGACATAATAAGAGGTTCTGAAAGTGCTGTAATTGTTTGTGTGACCACTCTGCTTACAGAAGTTTGTGACAGACCCAAGTCCTCACTGCTACACATTATTGCATTTTCCCAGTTGTCAAATATCTTAATGTAGTTATTACTTTCATTTCTGGCACTATGACATTTCTGCGCTGTGTCAGAGATGTTAGCGTGTCTCTAATAAGATCGGTCACAAACATGATCCCTGCACGATCTAATCTATAGCGTCTTATTGACTCACTGTCATCCATTGTCTGCAACACATTTCTTCTCCCTCTTCGTAATTCCGCCGTTTTCTCCTCTAGCCTACTGAAGGAACTCTTAAGCCTCTTAAATGTCCTCGTCTGTACTCCTACCAATTTTGGCCTTAGGACCTCTTTTAAGAGTTAAGATGCTTTCTGAATTACTTTTTTCTTTACTAGGATTTTTATTATATTTTAAGAGTAAACGCCCACATTTGTAAGAATTTTCTTAGAATTTTCTCACTAGGAGCTACTCTTTGCATTAAGATTCTTTATGAATACGGGCCCTGTTTTTTAATATTCATATTGTCTACTTATAATTCATGCGTAACTTAATGTTCTCTGCACCTCTATGCTTGTATCTTGGCCAGGTTGCCGTAACAAATGAGAAACTGTTCTCAACGTGCTCAACTAATTAAATAAAGGTTAAATAAAAATAAATATATAATGTTAAATTCAGTGGGCCCTGGACTTCCTGACCAAGCATACACCAGTCAGTTAGGTTAGGTAACCACACCTCTTTTACCCTGAACACCAGTTTTCTACAAGTCTGCATGCTGAGCCCTCTACTCGCTCTTCACCCACGATGGTGTGCCTGCACACGCATCCAACCCCATCATGGAGTTTGCAGACGTCACCACAGTGGTAGGCCAGATCGGCAACATTGGTTAATCGGCATAGAGGGAGGAAGTCCAGTGCCTAGTGGCATGATGTGCCAACAACAACCTGGCCTCCACACTAAGAAGCCCAAAGAGCTCATTGTGGACTACAGGATGTCCAAACGCTGCTCACACACAACCATTTACATAAATAGTATGAGGCAGAGCATGTCATCAGTTTCAAATTTCTGGGAGTCCAAATCTTTTTGGACCTCGCTTGAACTCTCAAGACTTCCACCCTGGTCAAAAAGGCAAATCTGCAACTCTTCTTTCTGAGGAGGCTTTAAAAAGCACACATGCCTTGTCAGATCCTGGTCAATGCTACTTCTGTAACATTAGGAGCATCTTGACCAACTGCAAAAGAGTGTGGTATCGCAGATGCTTCACCTCAGATTGGAAGTATGCCTTATTTTGCACTTCATAAAGTGCCACACATTCTCAAAAGGAGACAGGTCCGGACTGCAAGCAGGCCATGCAAGCACCATCACTCTCTGCTTACGGAAATATTTTGCTTGTAATATCTGCAATAATGGTGCTCTCATAGATGTGCATGTTACCCTTGCCATAGGTACTGACACACCCCCATAACATGACAGATGCTGGCTTTTGGACCTGATACTGATAACTGCTTGGTCGATCCTTTTCCTCTTTGGCCTTGAGAACACAATGGCTGTTTTGTCCAAAAACTATTTGAAGTGTCGACTCAACGGACCACAAAAAACAATTCCACTCTACTGCTGTCCATCTCAGATGAGAAAGAGACCAGAGATGTCAGCAGTGCTTCTGGACAGTGTTGAAATATTGCTTCTGTTTTGCATAGTTAAAGCCTCAACCTGTTAAGGATCCAGCCCTGAAACTCAATTTCCATCTATTGACGTAAACAACTGGATAAGAATAAAACGGGATCTTTCCCTTCCAAAAACATGGTTGGAGTCGAAGCTTTGGTAGCTTCCAGACTCAATCGTCAGTTCTGTGTCACTTTCTCTGCAAATCTCTTCCAAAGCATCTATAACATTGATATTTCTCATTTTCAAAAAAAAATAGATCTTTGGGAGGCATTTTATAAAAGCTATAAAATGAAGAAAGTCGAAAAAAGAAAATAACTTTTGTTGTTTCGAACACCACAAAGACAAAACATGAAAGTCTGGAATCCTTGGACACGATTGTGCGGTTACGCATGCTTGTAGTTTATGTAGTTCTTGGCTCACAAGGTTCAACCAAACATGACTGAAAAGCCCTTCTCATTGGCTGTCTACCTAGGTTGAATTCAGATTGTTTCGGTTATGATTTGATGGATTTAATGTCAATCAAGTTAGTTCTGGTGAATCAGTGCGACCCGGATGTGAATAGATGCAGGCTATGGTCACACAAATAGTAATGTAATTATGCTATCCCAGTGTTTAGAAAGATGAATCAGATATCTGCGAACATCTATATAGCCTGGGGATTCAGAATCAGATAGAACATAGCAGCTAGAACACTGTTTTGAAGGTCAAAAGTCCGGATACAATTTGGTGACAGTTTGTAAACAATGTGGTTTGTGGTAAAGTTAGATTGAGTTTTTTATCATTTTCATATAACAAATTTTAACAAGATTTTACCAATGAAAACAATACTCAGTTTCATTGCTGGGACCCTTTGGATGATGAATCAGAGAAGGGATGCTGATTGTAAGTACATATGTTTTTGCCAGACATGGATGTATTAGCTAAGTCCCAATAATGAACAGGTTTGTTTACAATGCACTCATGCCACATGATAACGTGGATTTTTATTCTTGTCATAGCTATTGTAAATCGGATATGTTAGCTTAATTCGTGAGTTTCTAACCTTTCTGTACATATAATACATGTCTATGCACAGTAAAAGTAGCATTTGTGTGAAAAGTGATTTTAATCAAGTAAAGCTGAAAGCAGCCTGTTTGTTCCACGTGTGGTACACCAATCCTTAACAGGTTAACTTGCATCTGTGAATGCAGCGGCAAATGGTGTTGAGTGACAAACATTTATAAAAGTATTTCCAAGCCCATGTCAGGATATCCATTTCAGACTCATCACTGTTTTTAAGACAGTGATGTCTGAAGGATTGGAGATCACACACATTTAGAAGTGATTTTCAGCCATGCCCTTTACGCACCAAGATTTGACTGGATACTGTGACTCTTTTAATGGGACACTCCAGCCCTAAAACACCTTAAAATCGTTTTCCAGGTCATGTTCACAATATCCTACAAAAAACATTTTCAGTGTGTTGTGCACTTCCTAAGCTGTCCTTCATATGTTTTTGAGTTCGTTCCCCAGTAACGTTACAGAAGAATGAATGAAACTACATGGGGAGGAGATCATAAAAATGCGTTACATAGGCGTAATTCATAGAAGTAATGAAGAAATGGTAACTGACTGTATTCAAAGAATTAGAGTGGCATTTTTTTCAACAATGGCGAGTGGAAGTGATGAAGAGCTTGACGATTTCAAGGTTTCAGGTGTTATTGAACGGTAACATCAAACCATACCAATTTGAGCCAGAATACACGGATGAAGAAATGCAGCAAAGGGAAGAACTTTTACGTGTATTTGTAGAGTTGTTGTTTACTAACGTTATTGTACAGCATGCTTCATGACGGTAATCTTTTTGTTGAGGTATTTATTGTTTACGTTTTATGCTGCAATTCACCAGCTGAATAGCTACTCTACAGAGTCTAGTTCATGGCGGTGATCATGTACAGTAGTTGTACAGTAGTGTTGTTGCTTACTAAAGTTATTAGAGCTTGGTTCATGGTGGTAATCATATAGAATTTATTGTTTACTGGTTGGCTATAATTGTCCTGCTAAATTTACAGTTGGGGCAGCAGTGGCTCAGTGGGTCAAGTAGGTTGTCTAGCAACCGGAAGGTTGGTGGTTCGATCCCCGGGTCCTCCTGACCAAGTGTCGAGGTGTCCATGAGCAAGACACCTAACCCCCAGTTGCTCCCGACGAGCTGGCTGGCGCCTTGGATGGCTGACACCGCTGTCAGTGTATGAATGGGTGAGTGTGAATGGGAAATCTGGCTTTTCTGACCTGAAAAAGAGGCTCTTGTACATCATGCAAATCAGCATTTTCTTCTGGGGGAGTGACGGGGGTGTCACAACTCTAAATGAATGCCCACCGCTGTCAACGTTTTTTATGCCTCTGATTCATGTCTTCGTGTCACTCTGCAAGTAGTCCATTTATTGGTCACAATGGAATTTAAGCAGAGCTCCACCAAAGAAACTGCAATCTTTGCGAAATGTTATCTGATGTGTTCTATATCTTTCTTAGCTGAAGCCGACAACGGGACAAAACAAATGTAAAGAGAGACATATGTAGTTCCTATTTTCCTTTTGACAAGTAGAATAAATTCCGTAGTGATATATGTGACACCAAGAATAGAGCCATATAGTAAAACAATCACAAACATAACCAGTCAGAGACTTTTGAATCCTGCTAAAATAGCCTATAGGGCCCTGTTTTGTGCGATGCAGACTAGGTGTTGTGGAACATTGGCGCCACTCCCCTGAACACCAGATGTTTTGAATAGGTCTCTCTTTAGAGTTAATCAGGTGTTGGTTTGTTCTGATTGCTTAACTCATTCAGCTATGTCATTTGAGGTCCTATTTATGTTTTGGTGTTTCGGGGGTGTGGCGGGATTCATTGATGAATGACACGTTGATGATAATTGTCTTGTTTGGTGCTGAGGTCCAGGTATGAGTTTCTTTCAATGTACGTAGTGTGTAATGTGTTTAGCAGCTTGAGTCTCTGCGTACGCTCTGTATAGGTTAGCCCTAAGCATCTGTGCTGCTGGAAATCATGGAGGACAGTTATACTCATTGTGCACTTCAATGTAGTAGTTGAGATAATTGCGTACGCTCTATAACTAACTCTGTTCTAAATAGCATAGTATTCGGGAACTTATATATTCGTTGTGCCACTCGCTGCTTTGTACCTGTCGTTACATCATTTATGCACCAACCTGGACTTAATTTATTACACATCACAGAACATCTACTGCCTGCTTGGTCTCCCTCTCTCCATACACCTCAAAACTGACAGGATGGAACAGCATGCGGCTTCAAAACATTTCATGGTGGTGTGTCCATTAGTTCACTCCACAAGTCCTTTTCTAAGTCTTCCGGCATAAAGTGCTGGTGTGACGGGTGTGTAACGGTTCCGAATGTACCCTGCTAGCAGCCCGCACGGCAGTTTGCCTTGCCCCATACCGGGCTCGATCCCGCGGCCATCTGCTTCGCAACACTCGACACAGCCCTGCTTGCAACGTACCAACCGAGTGAGCTATACAAAAGGTACCAATTGTATAACTCTTCGGCGACATTTCAAGCTTGCTGTGGAGTGAGTTTACGTACGTTCCTAACTCCGTTACACTGCCTACATACACACAGTTACTGGTACTTACTTTGCAGTCTATTTACGTCATATTTTGTGTTTCGAATAGCTGACAATCACTCTTTACATTGGTCAATATCCTACTCTGGGAAAAAGATTATATGAAATGCCTTTAGTCTTTGCATCCTTGACAAAAGCACATCCAAAAATGCAACAAGATTTAGGCATCGTAGTTTTTCAGTAATATATTTCTCATAGATAAGAATCAGAACAATGGTTCTTGAGACACAGAAAAAAATTGATTGGATGTATTTTTTGCATGGGAGACGAAATCACGCCCATCTCCTCTAGGCCTGCCTCTGTACCTTGGTCAAACCCACAAAGCACTATGCTCATTGTAGGATTCCCACAATACAATTGATTTATTTCCTGGTGGTTTTTCTCTGTGAGTTTGTGGTCGATTGGAAAAATTCAAAAAAATTAGTAGCGATATGACCCAGTTGTGGGGGAATAGTGGAGCCCCCTGTGGAATTTTTCTTTAACATTACATAATCAAAGCCATCCACGGCCGCTACAGTAATTTAAAAAGAGGCCATTGGCAGCCGTTATGGGGTCTAAATGGTTAAATAAGATATTTATCCTTCGTCAAGAATCGCCCAAAACCCTGTGTGCTGTCAAATAGGATGACTCCCTTCTTGTTAAATCAATGAAAACAACAGAATCGGTATTGACACATTAACATACCCCCCAGTCAGGGGGGAGACATTTGGCCATGACAACCCTAACCCCACAATTAAGACAAAGGAACAGGCTGCCCCAAATTCACATTAATTCAAATATCTCCCATCAGGGTGTGAGACATGTGGTCATGATTCTCCTCAGGTAGACTGGCCAGCCGGTGAACATCTACATAGACAGTGAAAAATAACATGCAACATTAAAGCATATTTCATAACTTGTCCCTTTATGGGACACACATAAACAGACCAAAGAAAATGTAATTTATCCATCCAATGACTGTCGTGGTGCTTGGTTGTTGTATTGTCCCTCTTCACACCCAGTCTGTGTCCGTACCAGTGTATCTGCTCCTCTGAGGGCTTGTAGGTGGGAGAAGATTGCCCCATTGAGTGGAGACTCCAGACGTCTGCTTACATGTATAGTCGACCCAAAACAAATCTTTTAAATTACACTACACAGACTGTAAAACTAACAAGCACATAACTACTAATTAGGGAGAGACAAAGCCTTGTATTTTGCACTCACAGCCATCTTGCACCAGAAACACTGTGTTTAATAACAATATTTAATAACTCAACTAAACAAATGTATTAATTATCTAAGGTAATGGAATATATCACACAGATACAGATGATAAGGTAAAAGGAAGGGTAATTATCTATTAATTCTGTCACGGTCTTAAGGAGGCCGTGTCATGTTTAGTTAGGTGTGCACTGTGGTTAGGTTTCTGTTTTCCACCATAATGTACACCATGTTTTTTTTCTTCATTAGTTGATTAGTTAGTTTGTCACAGCTGGGTATTTTTTCTGCGTTCATATAAGCCACTCTGTTTTCTGTTCACTTTGTGGCTCATTGTTGAATTTATATAGTCCTGTTCGACTGTGATTTGTGTTCCAAGTATTGTATGTAGGTTTTGCCCCTCATTTCTTTCCCAAGTAGTTTATGCATGCAAATAAACAGTTTATTTTGAACCGATCGACCTTCGCGCCTTTCTCTTCCCCGCACACCACACAGAGAAGTCAGGACAAATTCCGATTCAGCAAATGGACAGGTTAAAATATAGATACTCAGGTGTCTCCTTGACCAGATTGTTACTAGAAAATATGCAAATTGTCATATTTCTATTATACCACCAGTGCAGAATTATGCAAGGAATTGATTATATGCCAAATTAATTCTGTTGCCAAAATGTACTCTGAGACAAAAAGGATTAAATAATTTTCCTGCGTTACACTCAATGGCAGAAGTTATGAATAGCTACATTGTTCTTCAGTACTGTATGCTGAGATTTATCATGCGCCACCAACGTGGGAGTTTCACTCCAAGTGATCAACAGGTTGTTGATGTGATGATTCAGGCAAGATGTTGGAAATGTTCTGTGGCAGGTGGAGTTGCCTTTTCTGAGAAAGCCACTATAATGCGTATAACTACGGCAGCAGTGTTCCAAATATGTAAAACAATAATATGCGTTGAACCTGGGTGGGCTTTTTTGACACTTTGATTTTGAAGAGTGGAAGCAGATCAGTCATTCACATAGTTTGAAGCAAAAGCCTACCACTATTCTGTAGTATTCCTTCAGATAAGGTGAAGGGGCGTGGTCACTTTTTAACTGTGCTGGCACTCACTTCATCTCACATGCAGACTCCATGACCATGGTGGCCTACTTTTGTATAGACCAACAATATAAACTGATCTTTGCTTCACCGCCTCCCACACAGTGTCCCTTTATGATAAATGTAAACATAAAAATAAATCTAAAATATAGCTGCGAGCAGCGATTGCGGGCCCAAGCCGCTGGCACCGCAAACCCGGTGCCTTTAAGCCGGTGGCACCGCAACCCCAGTGCCTTTAAGCCGGTGGCACCGCAACCCCGGTGCCTTTAAGCCGGTGGCACCGCAACCCCGGTGCCTTTAAGCCGGTGGCACCGCAACCCCAGTGCCTTTAAGCCGGTGGCACCGCAACCCCAGTGCCTTTAATTACCTTTTAAGAGCCACGTTCACTCATTCAAATAAAGAGCATTTTTC
>JACXGM010038646.1:0-10783 GCA_016801145.1 Umbra pygmaea
AACCAGCACATTTCTCCCCACATTGCAAAGCAATAACACAGTGAGGGAGGAGAAACACATAAAGCTATCCAACTACATATTCTTTCTAACATGGTATTAAAAGTTTAGCTCGCTAATATGAGCTGTTATGCTGTAGGCTAACGTTACGTTTTGCAGTCAATAGTACTAATCAGCTGATTGTGTCACCAACGTAACCAGCCCATTTCAACCCACATAGCAAAGCCATAACACAGCGAGGGAGAAGATCTAAGTTGCATGCAACAATCCAACTGCATATTTTACACCACTGACAAGGAAAAGTCACTTTTCAAGGTGTCTATGGCTATCTTCTTTCATGTATTATTGATGCATTTAGTAATTAAATAATTGCACTCCTGGAGATATGATAATTAGAGCAATTAGACTTTAATGTTTAAAGCCTGACTTCCATCTTTAGCCTAGAGATAAGTGCGTCCCACAAGGACTCCCCCAAATATAAAGACATCATGACATCATTGAACAGAACTTGATACTGATAACAATTGGTCAGTTCTGTAACATTTTGAATTCAAACCCACCAATGAATGGTTGACAATAGATGTATTTTCTAAACCACAGGAAACGGCAATAGTCAATAAATAGGTCTTTTGTTTTTTCTTCCACCAAAAACCATTAGCATTTTAAACACAGTGGTCCCCCATGTGGTGAGCTTCAAAGCATCCTTCCTTTTGTCGTTTAAAGATATCTGCATTCTACAGTTAATCATCTTCTTCCATAATTTTAGAAGTTACATTCCCAACATTGTATAACTTTTGTGTCTGCTCCATAATGTTCGCAAGATCTACAGCTTTTAGGGAAGACCAAACAAGACAGAGTAATGTTTATAGAACGTATAACAATAATTTCTATTCATTCTAAAAAGGAGATCAAGCTGACCCTTGTCAACTCAATCCATGTAAAGACTGCAAATACTCTTCTTTTGTGTTACATTGCATTTCTTCAACTTATTGGTTATTGTTCTGTTAATTTATCACTACAAGGAAAATATTCCACACTCCTAGCTAATGCTAATATTGTCAAACAACAGTTTTCATTTGCAATGCTAAAGTTAGAATACATTACCTATCCAGCAGAAAACAGGGAAAAACCACACTGATGTGTACCTGTGATTTCTGCCTGTGTCGCTCCCGTATTCATCTGGCTTCATTATGCTTTCGCTTCTTCAAAGCAGATTTTCATTTCGTCGGCTCTTGTGCTAAATAATAGCTGTGGTCTTCCATTTGTCCATAATTCCACTTCTAATAGAGAGCTTCTACTATTACCTAATTGTTAGAAATGTACAACTTCTTCGGTAATACTTTATTTAACGCTCATATGCATAATGCATTATAAAGCATTATAAATCAATCAATCAAATCACTTTATTCATCCCCGAGGGGCCATTAAATCACACAAGAGCAGAACAAACAAACAAACACTCCACTCTCTGTGTCGTCAGGTCGCCACATGAACAGCGCCCCTGATATTCAATTATGCATGTACTCATAATGTAATGCATTATAAGCATAGATATAGACACTCATAAAGACTCATGAATACTCGTAATCCTGTATACAAATATACATAATGCATTATAAGTATAATAATAATAACCACTTATAATGTACAACAACGTAGTGCAGAGAATCGGTGTCGGCTACGGTAGAAGTATGACGACAATACAGTGACCTCCATAGAAGGGGGTGCCCACGGTTATGTAGCTACGAATGGCTCATTCTAAGGTAATAAAAACATAATGGTTAATTATGTATGGTCTTTACACACCACTGAAAACATAGTTATGATCTTATATTGCGTTTCTGTCAATTGGTCCTCAGAAATATTACACACTGACCCTTTGAAACTACTGTAAATAAATGAAAAATAAGTCTAAATACATTAAAATACTTGAATATATGTTATAGGAGTGTTAACTTAATAAAATTAAAGGTTACAAGTCTTAAGGTCCCCATTTAGAATAGTTATGACACATTACATTTTGTCAGCAAAACTGGTGTCCACCTGCTATGACGCCATTCTGTAGATATAAAACATTAATTTGGGCACCCTATTACTGAGAGGGGCCTTTTTCATCCAGATAGTTCATTAGACCTCTCTGGAGCACATGGACTGCACACAAGGTGAGTTCTGTCTCAAATATTTTCATAATATTTCTATTTCCGTGCATTGTTGGGAATGGGATCCATTATACAGTCCTTTGGTGTGACTTAATTGAACTATTGTTCTGAAAACTTTCATCAATTTGTATTGATTGTCTATTGAAAATAATGTAAACCTTAACACTCTTAGTCAGGATGGAAGACTGTCTCTCCTATAGCTAGGCCGCAAACTGGTCTTGATCTTGAAAACATCCGCTGGTGTGACAGCACTGTCCTATAGTGTGACATGAAATCAGTGTCACACTGGTGGAAATGGCTGTCACACCAGTGAATGCAGGCTCTATCAAGGGGTACAAAACCATCACGCTCTCCCTCTTAACCTCCCTCCCCCTCCCGTCCCTCCTAACCTCCCCCAAACTCCCTCCCTCCTAACCTCCCCCAAACTCCAGCTCTCCCCGAAACCACCTCCATCTCGCCCCCGAACCTCCCTATCAATCTCCCCCCTTTCAACTTCCCTCCTTTCTTACCTCCCTCGCTCCTAACTTCCTCCCGCCTCACAACCTCCCTGCCTTCTATCCCCTTCCAACTTCCCTCCCAACCTTTAGTAGCTAATTGTAGTAGTGATGTTTGCATTTTCTTTTTTTCAGGTTTTGCCTTTTCCTCTTTCAGATTTGAAGGACACCACAAGTCAAACCTTCCTACTCTATTTTGTTAAGGCTAGTTTGAGATCTAAGTTGAAAGTGAGAGGCTGAGAAGACAAGCAAGGAAAGGACCACCAAGTATAGGGAGAGGCTGAATAAAGATCCTCAGAGGAGGGAAAACATCCTGAGAGATGCAGAAAGCATTTCCTCAAATAAAAACAGTAGTCAATTAAACACACTTTCTACCTCCGTGATAGTTGGCACCCCATAAAACAAAATAATCTCCAAAGCTATGCCATTGGTTTGTGCTGCATTTGTGCTGAATTGTGCTATTATACTCTGTTTCAATTTTCGAGAAAATCTGAGAAACGGCCTAGGAGGAGTTAAAAAAATAGTTTTTTCACAAAATTTGAAATGGCGGGATAGCTATCATGGTGTGGAAAAAATGACAGCATAGGGTACAATTGAATCGTCTTGAGCTAGGAGATCAGAGGAAAAATAATTTTCTTTCTATCACTTATGGTTCAAAAGTTATTAGCTTCAATGACACCCAGTAATAAACATTTGAACAATTCATTTGACCACTAGGTGGCGCTGGTCCGGCACTGGTCAAAACTTCTCAGGCTCCTTCAGGGAATCATACTGATGACCCATACCAAGTTTTGTAACAATATTTTCATGCGTTCAGAAAATAGAGCATTTTAGTACATAATACAAAATGGCCAACACACAATCAATTTTTTAAATTTTTTGTTACTATTTGCTGGTAACACCCATAGATTGTATACTTACTGGATGGAGCCATGTGTGACATCACCCATTGGTTTGTTAAAATCTGATTTGGGTATCGAAATCGCCATTATGGGCGTATACATCTTGGTTGCGGATGTGACGATTTAAGATTAGAGGGTGGAGTAATCTAGCTAGCTAACAGATATTAATTGGGATGCTAACAAAAAACAGTATTAAAACATAATGTAAAACAAATGGAACGTTACTTACCGGAAAAAAGGGAAATGCCAACTGCTTTGAGTGTCTTGTCGTACAACCGAACGCCATAACCACGCCACATAATAAATCAAGTATATTATGTCTCTCATTCTCATAGACTTACAGAAACCGAGCTCTTTTGCAACCAGACGTATCAACCCCAGCTGGAATTCAGATAAAATGCAGGTTTAAGGCACTTCCTCATTTGTGTCAATTTGCCAAACTGGATGCTCACCCTGTGGTAACACCTCTAGTGAGCAACTAGCTGACATATGCAAGCACAGTGCCTCACCTTTACCAATCCAGTCACATACACACACCCATTAAATGTTTCCTTCTTGTTTGTCTCTCTTCTCCTGTCCTGTCCTCCTCGGCTCTTCAGGGGTGCCGCTCTCTCTCTCCCCCTCCTCTTTCTGTGAGGAAAAGGATGCAAACAGTATAGGTCAACTTGTAAAAAACCTGGAAAAATCTTAACTCAAATTTCTTCCCCAAATGTTTTTTTACTCTTCTATCTAATCTTTCTACTTTATACTAAAAGATCCTGCACTTATGTATTTAGCACTTTATTATTCAAGGCCACTAGGCATGTTGTTTGATGACTCAATGGTAGTAGACACATTACAAGATGCTGTAAGTATTCTGGTATAATATTGGTTGCTTACAAATTACAATTGCTGGTGTATGACCTGTCCAAATATTGACAAATGTCCTACATGTAAGTCGCTTTGTATAAGTGTCTGCCAAATGCCCTAAATGTAAATGTAAATATCAAATGTGAAAGAAAGCAGCTTTCTATATTTCATTTAACCTAAAAACTGACAGCCACATCCCGCTTGAGCACCTCCCGCCAATACTGTTTCTCTCTATCTAGCTGCTTCACTAGTTGAGTGTTCACAGTCCCGCTCCCAGTGACAGATGAGCGCCAAAGCAATGCTAACATACAATTACTATACTCTGTTCTTTTCTCATGCTCAAGCACACTAATAAATTAATTTTTCTTGGTAGAAAAAAACATACAGGCAAAGCAAAAAATATTACCTGTATAGGGTGAATAGGTGATCCAGTTTCTGGAAACATTCTCCCTATTTGGCATTTGACAGCACAGCTGATCATTAGTAAGGGAACGCACCTTTCCACCCAAACCCCCATCATGAGTTGAGGCTAGATATTTGCTCTTTCTATTATGAAAGGCAGCAGGTCCACTACCGATAAGAACAGCATGTGCATCCTCGTCGATTGCCCCCCACAATGTCGGGTCATACACCTGATTAAACCACTGCTACCGGTACAGCTAGCAGATTGTGCTGCGCTGCGAACACTAGCCTAATCGGGTCCCTGGTTAGCTTGCTCGTCATGATCTACCACACATTCCTCACCCCGATTTTCCGACTGGGCCTGGCTACTTTTGAAGAATGTTTTGATAGATGGAACCTGTCATAATAAAGACACCTTCCTCTCCTTTTCTCTTTTTCGTTTGCGTTTAGTACAACCGCTTCTCTCACTCATTTTCTTGACTTTAACGACAGATCCCACAGTCTGCTTAATTCGGCGTGTCGTTATTTGAAAGCTGCACAGGGGTGGGTTGTTACGTCAGTGGTTTCCACACCTGCACTTGACCAATTATATAATTCTATTTAAATGAATATAAATATCAGCATGCCTTTTCTGTGGTTATACATGGTGTCATTATCTGAATTTTATTTTTTTTCCTTTGCTTGGGGCCCAAATGCGCATGGGCCCCCGGACCCGTGCCCATAATGTTCATTGGGTAATCCGGGCATGGCTATGTACATTTATGAGTGGAACTGCATAGAGTGCAAATTAACTTCCATATTTGCTGGGTTTTAGTATAGGAGAAATGTAGTACCAATTACTATTATGGGATTATATTATAATTATAGAAAAATACAAAGATTTAATTTTGTTGATTTTAGTTTTAATGTCTGTTTTCAGCGATTCAATCAATGTTCTCCGCAATTTGGAAAGGCCCTCTAATGTTAGACTACTTCATATCATCAGAATAGGGGTTTGCTGTTTTCTTTTCAAGAACTATGCTTTCATATTTTAATCAACCAAAAATTCTGCCCCATCACTTACTCTCCTTCATATAGGGAGGTAGACATGCAAAATCAGCCAATCTGCTTATATTACAGTAGCTTATAATGTGTTGCATGTAGGGCTGTAACGATATACCAAAATCACGATTCGGTTCATATCACGATTTTTGACCCACAATTCAATACAAACCTTGATTCTTTTTTGGGGTGGTTGAGAGAGGAAAAAATGATATTTTTAGTAAATAACATTTTAAAAAAGCTGTATACACTGACCAAAGAACAATATTAACTATGCAAAATATTAACAATATACCCAAGTAAAATAAATGAATAAACAAAGTTATAACAATTATGTTGTCTTTGTAACAAAATTCTGTTGAAAGACAAACGGAACTAAACTCCATTGTGGAGATGATTCGGGCATTTTGAAAATTCTTCAATCTAATTCTCTTACATTTACAAAGTAAATAAAATGGCTTCTGTTTCACACTCGCCACCAGCAGTTCAAACTAATTAGAAGAAACTCCACAAAGCCTGGCTGTTCAGTCGGTAGAAAGAATTGTTCAAAAGTAATACATGGCTCCACACTGTCTGTGCTAATGAAACAGAACGAGAACGTGGAGATTAACTGCTCAATGAGTGGGTCGTTATTTTCGTTGCTTTGAGGTACTGAGAGAGAGACAATTTAATAATGATCACAAGAAATATGTTTTAGTAAACAAAGCTGCAAGGACACAAATAAAATATCAATTTTCAATATCAACAAGACTCACAAACAGACAAAGCTTATAAAGTAACTAACGAACAAAGTTGCTGCATTGCTGTGAGGTTAACTCATGGAGCTGCCACAATCACTTGCTATTACTATAATCTGCCAGCAGTTGCTAACTAAATGTTGCTTAGAGAAAGCACTTATGACTTCTTTCGACAAAATACAATTGAACAAAAATAGCATGAATGTCGCATTTCTTTTAGACCTTAAATTCTGGAAAACGAAAATAAGAATATTTAAGTATTTTTAGGGCTCTGCCGACACGTTCTTTAGTTTAAATACATTATTGTTATTTGTTATTTGCACAGTTACCATTTGCACTGTCAAACTAGTGTTAACTTATTACATTGTATCTGCCTGCTACTCTGTACACTGCATTCAACTGCATTCAACTGCACATTCAACTGCACTTTTCTATCTTTCCCACTTATCGTACCCTTTGTGTTATTCTTGTGTATTTGTATTCATGTGTAACTCTGTCTGTACTTGCACCTTTGCTTTATCTTGGCCAGGTCGCCGTTTTAAATGAGAATTTGTTCTCAACGTGCCCACCTGGTTAAATAAAGGTTAAATAAAAAAAATAAAAAAAGTTCTTCAACTAGCTCAACTTTTGCAGGTAGGCGTAACATGATTGGTAAGGTAGTCAAATGACACGTAATTGGAGGATGCTTACAGATAACATTAAATAATTTATCCTCAACTAGTTTTGTGGTGTATGTCTATGCATTTTATAATGTTCACTTCAAATAATACTAATAATAATTTAAAGATGTGGTTGCATTAGATCTGGATAGAAGGATAACTCTGAAAGATGGAAGGGTTGTGTCGCAATTCTGCCTTCTCAGACCGCGACACAGGTTTGTGGATCTGAGTGTCGCGATTTCTGTTTCATATCACAAATCGTTACAGCCCTAGTTGCATGTAATAAATGTGTTGCCATTAACATTTTTCAAATCACAACATCAACTTTGCCACAAAACGTGACCACATAGTCTCCCTTCTACAGGGAGTACGTGTTGTACTATCCTGGTTTTAAGGCCAAAACTAATGATAGGCAAGCTTTGACCCATGCCAGATGTGGACTCCGCTGTTATGCATCAATTAAAATAACTGTCTGTTTGTGTTTTGTCCACTTATTTTTTTTCTCATTCATGTTCTTTTATATTGTTCTTTACATGCAGGTTGGCTAACAGTTTTGTCATTCGATAGGCAACTTCAGCTGACACAATCACATCAATATTAACAACTCAAATGACAGTCACTAGCTGCATTTCCATTTCTTTCAGGTTTGGCAATAAATTGGGCATGTATCTAAAGTGACATTTCAATCTAATTTAAGGCAGACAAACAGCTTGACTTTAACTTCTTCAGTACCAAACAAATTTTGACACTAGATAAAAGTAGTGAAGTAAATGGATAAATACTACAGGTCATTCAGCTAGTTAAGTGAATGTGATATTTTTACGGAGGTAGAGTGATAATATGCAGATGATATCATTAGCATGCATAACCATAAGTGTGATGGCCAATAGAACACTGCTCTGTATCCATGTTGTCTTTGCACATCCTTCTCCTGCTGAGGGGTTGCAGATTAGACTAGGTTTAAGGGGAATTGTACCTGGCAAATTAGGATGAGAGGGAAATGGGTAAAATAAGTCTCCCCCTGGAAAATAATCTTAAAACTTTGCTCAAGTTAATTTGGGCTCCTGAAGTATACAATGTCCTGAAGTTGACAGGATCATGATGTGGAATAGATCTCATTTAATGTCTCTACCCAACACATCTTTTTGCTGCTGTTTTTTTGTATGCTGGGTTATGCAAGGAGTGATCTAATCAAACGTTTTCTTGTCCTCTAGGCCCATATGCTCGTGTGCAGAGCTCTGTCCAACATGCTGCTGTTGCCGTGGCCCAACCTCCCTGAGAGTGAACAGCAGTGGCAAACCCGCTCCAGAAGTCATGCCAGCCTGCTTGGTTCCCTTACACAGCATTACTGCCTGCTGAGGGGCACTGCCAACCAACCACCACACCGCTTGGACCTAAGCAACAGTCAGTTTGTCATTTAATAACCTATTCTGTATTTTTTTAATCTCTTCCTCCTATAGTGCAGTTTGAGCTGATAATTTGAATGGCACTTACAAAGACATTATGTAGGGGGGAAATGTGATGTAACAATTACTAATTTCTTGATATCAGATAGTCCCCAAAAATGACAGGTGTAATGCATATTTGTCATTATATGGATGGGTAATTAAATCTGAATCACTGTGGTTGTATTAGCTCCATACCATTACATTTCTGAGGACGTTACATTGAAATTGTTAATTGTAGTGCAGTCTACACTTCAAAGTAGTTGTTTTACCAACAAGGTTTTATACAAATATTTTAAGAAAATGAAACAAATCATTCCCAAATGGCACACAGTTAAATTACTTCCTCGTTGTACATCATAGTATTCTTGAGAGGATGTTCCACATCTACTCAGCCCCATCTGGATTTGGTGGGAAGAATGTAGGACAGAATTGTGCGCTTAGACACTGCTTCTGGGGATCGGGCACATCCATGCTTAAATGTTGCTTTTGAGATGCAAATGTCTTCTCCGAGTTGCATGTAGGTTCTGTAAAATACTGCCTGTTTGAGTGAACAATGTACTGAGAGGTGAACAGTTTTGTAAAATATGTGCTGAAGTATGCCTGCATGATTAATCGTTATAAATATAAATTCACCCCTGTTCCAGATTTTATTTTAAATGACTTCGATAGACAAAAAAAGGTCTTTTAAAAAGGTTTTTTACACAGACATGTTCAAGGAGTTCAGGAAGAGCCAAACTTAGTTCAATGTGTTATACGCTCACCTAAAGGATTATTAGGAACACCATACTAATACTGTGTTTGACCCCCTTCCGCCTTCAGAACTGCCTTAATTCTATGTGGCATTGGTTCAACAAGGTGCTGAAAGCTTGGCCCATATTGATAGGATAGCATCTTGCAGTTGATGGAGATTTGTGGGATGCACATCCAGGGCACAAAGCTCCCATGCCACCACATCCCAAAGATGCTCTATTGGGTTGAGATCTGGTGACTGTGGGGGCCATTTTAGTACAGTGAACTCATTGTCATGTTCAAGAAACCAATTTGAAATTATTCGAGCTTTGTGACATGGTGCATTACCCTGCTGGAAGTAATAAAGGGATGGACATGGTCAGAAACAATGCTCAGGTAGGCTGTGGCATTTAAACGATGCTCAAATGGCACTAAGGGGCCTAAAGTGTGCCAAGAAAACGTCCCCCAAACCATTACACCACCACCACCAGCATGCACAGTGGTAACAAGGCATGATGGATCCATGTTCTCATTCTGTTTACGTCAAATTCTGACTCAACCATCTGAATCTCTCAACAGAAATCGAGACTCATCAGACCAGGCAACATTTTTCCAGTCTTCAACTGTCCACTTTTTGTGTGCTCTTGCAAATTGTAGCCTCTTTCGTATTTGTAGTGGAGTGGTACCAGGTGGGGTCTTCTGCTGTTGTAGCCCATCCGCCTCAAGGTTGTGCGTGTTGTGGCTTCTTAAATGCTTTGCTGAATTCCTCGGTTGTAACGAGTGGTAATTTCAGTCAAAGTTGCCCTTCTATCAGCTTGAAGCGTCTGCTCATTTTCCTCTGACCTCTAGCATCAACAAGGCATTTTCGCCCACAGGACTGCCACATACTGGATGTTTTTCCCTTTTCACACCATTCTTTGTAAACCCTAGAAATGGTTGTGCGTGAAAACCCCAGTAACTGAGCAGATTGTGAAATACTCAGACCGGCCCGTCGGGCACCAACAACCATGCCACGCTCAAAATTCACCTTTCTTTTTTATTCTGGCATTCAGTTTGGAGTTCAGGAGATTGTCTTGACCAGGACCACACCCCTAAATGCATTGAAGCAACTGCCATGTGATTGGTTGAGTAGATAATTGCATAAATGAGAAATTGACCGGGTGTTCCTGTTATACTTATATTCTTTGTCATATTTGTGTATTTATTTTGAAACCAGATATATTTATCAAGTGCTTCTGGAAATTGTCATATCTGTACTCCCGTTGTGCACCACCAAATATGATTGGTTAATAAAAGGACAACTATCAAAATGCACAGATTAAATGTTTTTTGAGGCAAAACCCAAGGGTTTGTTTTACAAAACAGA
>JACXGM010038647.1:0-10783 GCA_016801145.1 Umbra pygmaea
CTGCCTTTCCAAAGGCAGGGCGGGGGATGGGTTTGAAGCTGTTACGGATCGTTGAATAACAGTGATCTAGGGTCTGATCGCCCCGAGTGTGAAAAGAAATATGCTGATGGAATTTAGGTAGTATTTTTTTCATGTTTGTCCTGTTAAAGTCTCCAACAACAATAAAAACAGACTCAGGATGAGCGTCCTCTAGGCCACTAATTATTCTATATAGTCCCTCAAGCGCGCGCGCCTTATCCGCCTGCGGAGGTATGTAGACTGCTGTGATTATAGCGGAAGTAAACTCCCGGGGGAGATAGAAGGGACGTATGTTTACAGTTAGTATCAAGGGTAAAGGAAAACGATGCTTCACAGTGACCTCGTTAAGAGGCCGATAATCTATGCAGGGCCTTAACCCCCCATCCCTTTTCCCTATGAAGAAAAAGCAGCATGCCACGGGGGAGGTTGAGGGTCGTATAAATGCTTGTTTCAAACTCTCTTCTATATACCCATTAAGGGCTTCCTTTTCAGGTAACGACAAAGGGTACACTCTTCCTTTACGGAAGTGGACATCGTCGGCCAGGGCTATAGCGCAATCCCAAGGGCGATGAGGGGGGAGCTTGGTGGCTTTTTCTTTTGAGAACACCCGGGCGTACTCTGTATATTCGGGAGGCACATGAGCTGGAGTAGTTGGCCTGCATTCCTCCACACCGGTGGCATGGCAAGGAAAGGACACACAGTGATCTTGGCACTCTCTGCTCCATGATGTCAACTCACCTGTTCTCCATGAAATAACGGGATTGTGCTCTTTCAGCCAGGGGTATCCTAGAACCAAGGGCTCTCTTGTAGAAGATAAAATCAGGAATTGGATCTGCTCGCTATGCAACACTCCGACCTGGAGGATTAGGGGTTCAGTCTGGTGTGTGACGTAGCCATTACCCAATTAACCCTTAAAGGAGAGGACAAAGCAGTTAAAGGCACTCCTAAGTGTTGAGCTAAGGAGCAATCCAAAAAATTACCAGCTGCCCCCGAATCCACCAGTCCTACAGTGGTAATGCTTTTGTCTCCCCACTTCAATATCACCGGCACATTACACCGTTTATTGGATATGATTAACTGTCTCGTCGGTCCTACCTGGACTGGGGGCTTGGGTGCGCCTTGTTGGGAAGGAGATGGGCGGCGTGGACACTGTCGAATAAAGTGTTAACCCTCTCCGCAGTAGAAACACAGCCTCTCCTGCTGGCGCCTTCTCCTCTCCGGCTCCGTGACGGGCGATCTGCCTACTTGCATGGGTTCCACCTGAGTCCGCTCCGGGGGCAAAAAGGCATGCATACCCGGAGATGTCTTTCCTCTCCTGGTGCGTAACAGGTTGTCAATGGCGATCGATGTGGACACAAACTGCTGGAGATTGGTGACGTCACCCGACAGGCTAACTCTGTTTGCAATTCTTGTGACAAACCTCTTCTATATACCGTAAGTAACGTCGTTTCGCTCCATCCACTTCCAGCTGCCAATGTTCGGAACTCGAGAGCGTAATCTGCTGCAGTCCGACGCCCCTGTTTGATGTCACAGAGTTGATCCCCGATGCCACCTCCATACACTGCATGGTCAAAGAACTCCTTAAATAAAGCAGTGAATGTGGGTTCAACCATGTCTATTAGCTGTTATTTAAGTCCTGGTGTTCAGGGGAGAGGCATGGTTCATTATTGATGTCTGTCACAAGTTGGATTTCTGTGTTTCTGTTGGTGTCTGGTTCCTATGGATATTTTGATTATAGTACTAGTTGTGCCTTCACCACTAAGTGATGTAAGTACTGTATGTTGTATGTCAAAGCCAGGCGTATGCTCTATATTCTTAAGCATCCACTTCTATGCCACGTCAGAGCATAGTAGCTTAGTATATAACCGTGGTGCTGCTCACATACCGTTCCACCTATGAACAACAGTTGTTTATTAAAACACAGAACTCCACAACCTGCCTTTCCTCAAACCAACCAACTGTGACAAAAGGTTGCAGAAGTGTTATGTGTCAAATTCCCCTTTTCTGATAACCTACTCATTCACTCTAGGCAGCACTGTACCAATTTGTTCCCCCATGACAGAACCTTGGGCATCGTCAGATTGCTGTGACCAAAATACAAACTTTCTCCTGCATGAGCAAGTGCATTTATTTATGTATATATAGAGAATAAGATTTGCACTTTTCAATCACACTAAAATATGAATATGAAAACAGCTTGACTATCAAAACATTCTTAGCTGTCATTCAAATAGTTAATGTGACCATTAGTCAGGTCTTTGTGTCATTGAGGCCAGTGCTGTTGTTTTTTCAGTAAGCCCAGTAAGCATAGTCTTGTTTTGCATGTGTTATCATTGTTATAATTGTCACGTCCCCTCCTCCTTGAGCCCATCTGAAGCATGTTTCCCTATTCCTATTGTGTCCATTCCTGCTGCCAGTTTCCTTGTGTCTGTGTTCTGTCTGTTGCTTTGTTGTTTGTCTCTTTGCCGTCACCAGCCTCCAACTTCCCAGCACTCCTGAAGGCACCAGTCCCTGATCACCAGTTCCCAGCCTCAATCATCACCTGCACCTGCTCCTCTGCCACACCTGGTTGATTGTCTCCTTCCCTTTATTAGGGAGGAGAGGACAACCAACCAGTGCCGGATAATTGTTCATGCCACGTGCGTTGACAAAGTCTAGTTCTTAACATTGACTATTATTCAGCCTCCCTGGATTTCCCTGTGTTTCTATTTCATTATCTCCTGGAACTTATTTGTTTTTTTCTGTGTTTTCCACCAAACTCTCCCCTCCGGAAGATTTAAACCCAGTTATCCTAGCCAACCATCTTACCTACCAGCTGTTTCAGGACTGCCTGCCAGTTCTCTCCTGGAAACACAGATCTGCCACATTTCCCCTACCTCCTACTTCAAGCCTGTTCTGATTAACCACCCGGATACGCACTTCACCATTATTTCTATGCATTTGGTTCATTCCATTATTTGCCCATTTCCAATTCAACAATAAACATCATCAGTTATTATTTTCACATGTCTCTGTCTCTGCTTTGGGATCCTCTCCAGTTCTTACACCCCTCTCCCCTCAGATCCTGACAATAATATTCACTAAGACAGACCCATTTCTCATTAAAGGGGACCCTTTTTGTAATCATGAAGAAAGACAGACACCCAAACTGTTGAATCAATCAGATTTGCGGTTTTGGTTAAAACACAGTGGTACATTTTAATCTAAAACATCACTCAAAATTGCATAAACATCTGGGGCCTCATGTATAAACGTTGCGTACGCACAAAAAGCTTGCGTACGCTGGTTTCCAAGCACACGGTGTGATGTATAAAAAATTACTTGACGTAAGAATATGCGGTCCGTCACGGAAACTTTTGAGCAGGCGTGAGAAACAAATTCTAACTGAAAAGTGCCATAACTCACCAAACATTACAAAATAAAGTGTTCACTACAGTTACTGTAATACGTCTATGACGTTGACTATTCTAAAAAATAATTATATCCGCTAATAAAAGTTTGATCATTGATGTGGATGACTCACATCAAAATGCCAAAACCCAAACGGGAAATGCTATTACCTCAATCTGCCACCACTCAATAACTTCTGTTAAAATTGAGGGTGTCAAACGAACGACAAATTCATTCAGGAAATGCAGGTCACCCTCTGTATATGGTTAACATTGCACATGGCACATGTTATTTACCACCGATGAAATATATATACTTGTTGTGCAGCTACAAGATTGGCATAGGAAAATGCAATTGTCTCGGTGAGCCTGACTTTGGCACATCCATAACGCGCAGGAGGCATGACGCCCGGATCCACCTCCAACAACAGTTGTGCAAAATCACTCACTGTTTATGCGCAATTGATTCTGTGGATTATGTGTAAATAAGTGAACAAGGTGTGGGAAATTAGGTGTAGCCTATAAAATGACGCGTAAATCATGCTGCTATATTTGATGCGCAATAGCTGCTGGCATTGCAAATAGGAGAATCCGGAGAGAGCGTGTATTCAGAGACCAAACTGATTTGCTGGCCCACGATGATGACTGGCTTATGAGTCGATTTAGGTTGCCAAGAATTATCCTGTTGGAACTATGCGCTGAGCTTGTGCCGGCTTTAGAACGTGAGACAGCAAGGAACCACGCGTTACCTGTCGCTTTGCAAGTTCTCACCACACTGGGCTTCCTCGCAACCGGCGCTTTTCAGAGAGAGCTGGCTTACTGGTCAGGCATTTCCCAACCATCTCTGAGCCGCGCCATGGCAGCTGTATGGAACGGTCTCATCCGTATGTCACCCAGGTACATAAAATTTCCCTTCACTGTTGGTAAGCAGGCCAACATTAGACTGCAATTCGCAGCGATGAGCCGATTTCCAAATGTAATCGGAGCCATCGACTGCACTCACATTGCTATAAGGGCACCATAATGAATTTGCTTATGTGAACAGAAAACACTTCCACTCTATTAATGCGCAAGTCATCTGTGATGCGCAAATGTGTTTGACAAATGTTGTCGCAAGCAGGGGCTGTGCAGGATGGCTGGCTTATTGCTAATAAATGTCATTTATGATCATTAGGCTATACGGTAAAATAAGGCAATGATCTTGTATTTGCATTTGAGTATGTGGTTAATGTATACCCGTAGCTGACCGTGGTTACCCGTTGCAAACTTGGCTCCTCACCCCGCTCACAAACCCCCAAAATGAGCAAGAGCAGCGTTACAATGATGTTCATATAGGGGGCTCGGTCAGTGGTGGAGCGGACCATACGGCAGCTGAAAGATTATGATGTGTTATGAACCTAGTGACAAGTTTTCCACTCCGCCGACTTTTTTCTCCTAATAGAATGATGAGAGGCCACGTTTCCTCGCCTTCACCTCTTTTGTTGGAACCTCGATCTCACAGTCTGTGAAAATTTAATTTTTTGCGTGTTTAGCCGTTGTAATTCAGGCAAATAAATGGCATATATAGGCTATCTGCATATTCATTTATGGGAGGAGGCAAGGCGGGGTCAGTGGCTCGTTCACGTGCGTTCAATCTCACGTTGATTGTGATTTATAAAGGAAAGATGTGCAGGACCTGGCGTACGACCGGTTTTATACATGTGAATTTTTCTGTGCGTACGTACTTTTCCAGTTTTGGCTGTACGCCATCTTTTGGTATGTAAGCTGCGCAATCTTTTATACATGAGGCCCTATGTATATAAGAGTACGTTGAAAGACAATATAATAATTTTCACTTTACATTGTGGTCTTATATTTTGTGAAACCAAGCAGAACATATGTACATGTATGGTATGATCACATGCAGGTACTACAGGTGGATGTTTACATGAAAAGTTTACCTAACATTTATAGCTTTAAAATAACTCATCTTCAAAGTATAACCACAGTTTTACACAGTTCTAACAAATATATCATGATCAAACAAAGAAAAGGAGTGCTTCGTTTGGGTAGTAATTGAAGGAATTCCAATGAGGTAGTCTTTGGTTTAGGGGTAGTCCAATCGCATGAAAACATGAAAAGTCAACGCACTCAAGTAAAAAAAAACAAATCTCAAAAAGCTTTTAACAATACAGCTAATGCATAGCAAATAGTCAAATACACACCATTGCGATACGGCACACAGGCATTCTTCAGGGTGGCTAACCAGAGTTGAGTTACAAACAGGAAATATAGGACCAAGACAGGAAGTGACATAACACACACCCTCCGTGGTACAGGAATTACCTAAACATTTCAGACAGGCTGGTCATGGGGCGGGGGCAATCGTCTTAAATGAGTTTTACAGAGAGAAACTTTTTGGATTTTTTAATTGAAAGCCATGGTGTATCCACGACTGAATGAGGACATTGATTTCTCCCTTCTTGTGATGTGTTTTCTGTTCATGAATATTGTTTGGATTTATAGTCAAAGATTTTACTCATTGTGTTTTTTCTCCTTAGCTTTATGGGACTAGTGTTTTTGTGTACAGTGAACCCTCGCTATATCGCGGTTAACCTTTCACGGTCTCGCTGCTTCACGGATTTGCAGGATGCAGCGGCTCAGTCAGAAGAGCAGTGAAATACACGTGAGTCACTTTTTTTCCTACTGTACTTTCTTTTTTTTCATAACAATTTCTCTCCTGTTCTACTCCATTGACTCGGGTTGCGGTGGGGCGGTGCTGATCTCCGCAATTTGAAGCCTTCAGTTCGTATTGATGATTAAAATTATTATTTTACAGTACAGAAGTTATTTGTAAAAAAAACGTTTATACAGTACTTTTATTTGTTAAACAAATGCTTGGGCCTGTATAAAGATTTGGTACTTTTGTTTTAATGAATTATGGAGTATTTCATTGTATAATAAATGTAAAAAAAATAAAGGTTACTACTTCACAGATTTTGCCTATCACGGGTTCTATTTGGAACGTAACCCCTGCGAAAAACGAGGTTTCACTGGATTTTAGTATTTGCTGTGTATTAGCCATATTATTAAAGGCTTTTTAATATTTTGTTTGCTTAAGTGTCTTGGTTTTTCATGTTTTCATGCAAATATATCATGATATTTAATCAAATGTTGTATCTAAAGTCACCCAATGTTTTCTATTATTATTTTTCCAATGGTATATATGTAATACATACAGTGTATGTTTTACAGGTCAAATTTGGGGTCAAACTGATACATTTTGTCTTGTAGGGTGGTGAAAAAACATCAGGGTTTTCTAATGTTCACAGCAAGGTTAGGGAGATCATCTGGATGGACCTCCTGTTCATCAGGTTTTCTCCTTTTTTCACCTTTTTTCCATCTGCTAAACCAGACCAGCGTATCACACTCACTATGAACACGTACCTAAAGAGAAGCTTCACAAAGCTGACTTTAACGTGATGCCTTGTTGGAACACGATCAACAACCATGGTTGAGGAAAACCACAGGGTGGACCAACACCAGGCAGTGAGATATGACACTCTGCTAGCCTATTTGACTAAGGTATTGACATGTGAATACACATGCTGGACCAACACCAGGCAGTGAGATATGACACTCTGCTAGCCTATTTGACTAAGGTATTGACATGTGAATACACATGCTGGACATTGATTGGTTGTGAGACAGAGGGACAAAATGTGAGAACATCCCTCAGCCTTGAATCTCAGAAATTACATTTTTAAGGAACTATCTGATTAAACTAAATGAACATCTGAACAGGTCTGTCACTGTAGCAATGGTAGTACCAGTTTATTCCCACTGTTTTTCTCCTAAATCAAAGTCCAATTCTCATTTCAAAGAAAGATCAATCCCAGCCTTTTTCCAAACACATGTTGCCAAACTATCAAATTCTTATCACACTACTCATTCAACACAGAACCCTTAAGTCAGTACATAGAGGGCTGGAGTGGGACACATTTTCAGCCCAGGAGTTTCATGGTGCACCAGCCCATTTTGGTACTGCAAATAGTCTACCCACTTTCAATGTGTAATTTCCTACTCTACATGTTTCATTTATTTATTTAGAGAGAGACAAATGAGGACCCATTTCTAAATATTTAGGTTTCTTTTTCAAAGCTCTACACACAGTTCTCATAACCAACTTTCAGGGTTGCACAGCAGTTAATTTCACATCTAAAACTAAAACTACCAAAACAATTAATATGTCTCAAATCAACTAATTCTTCCATAACACTAGCAACAGTTGTCACCCAACATCACTCATAAAACCATAACCTAACCAACACAAAGAACAGATTATATCTTTACAAAACAAGAATGACACCTCTACACTCTAGGATTCACTAAAGTGTATATTGAATCAGACATGATGCAATATGCTTTATTATTAGGGGTCCAAGTGTAACGGAGTTAAGAACGTATGTAAACTCACTCCACAGCAAGCTTGAAATGTCGCCGAAAGAGTTATACAATTGGTACCTTTTGTATAGCTCACTCGGTTGGTACGTTGCAAACAGGGCTGTGCGAGTGTTGCAAAGCAGATGGCCGCGGGTTCAAGCCCGGTATGGGGCAAAGGCGAACTGCCGTGCGGGCTGCTAGCAGGGTACGTTCTGAGCCGTTACACACCCGTCACACAAGCCCGAAGGGGCTGGGAACCGTCGTTACAAAACAACGCGGTGCACAGCTCCAGCAGGGCTGTGGAACCCTATTGTTTTCCTAAGGTTTTTTCTTATTATTAGGGGTCCAAGCCCGAAGGGGCTGGAAACCGTTCACAGCTCCAGCAGGGCTGTGGAACCCTATTGTTTTTGTAAGGTTTCTTCCTATTAGGGGTCCAAGCCCGAAGGGGCTGGGAACCGCCGTTGCAAAGCAACGTGGTTCACAGCTCCAGTAGGGCTGTGAAACCCTATTGTTTTTCTAAGGTTTCTTCTTATTATGCGTCCAAGCCCAAAGGAGCTGGGAACCGTTGTTGCAATTTCTTTAAATCCACAAAATAAAGAAATAAATCGGTCTCCCTGCCTAGCAGTCCCTTATTATTTTGGTGGCTCGTTATCCTGGAAGGAACTTTTCACTTCCTACACACACGTAATCTGTTAGCCTGATTGGTTGATTGGTAACAAGATGGCGCCTGTGTGTTCGGCTTGCAGACTGTTGCTCTCTCTATTGCTCTCCTGGCTTCTCTGTTTGTTAACCGTGTCTGTCTCCTGCTCTACGCGCCTGGTCTACCTCAGACAAACGCTCATTGATATCCGCCTCTCTGCTGTAGACTCACTCATTAATCTCCAATCGTTTGACGTGGACTGTCCCTGCTACAATTCAAACAAATCGTACGACCCTCCACGATCGGTCTCTCTACATGATCTCCGCTGTTGGCCACTCAACTCCCCGCAGAGAAAACGTAGGAAGAAACGAGGAACCCGAGGAGGACTAATTACGAAACGGAGGACTTACCTACGAACAGGTATCTCGCTTCGAGGCGTCCCTACTGCCTGGCGCCCGCGGGGTGCAGTCTATCGCTGGCTCCGTCCTGTTGTTCCCCGGTCCCAGTGTCATTCTACTCGGCCTGCTCCCGAAAGCAGTCGCTGCTCCCGGCCGCAAGGAGCTATTCTTGGAAATCTCCGCTCATTAACAAAAGCGTCTTCATTCTCCGCTACCATTCCCCCGCCGAAGATGGCGCTAATAAACGCCCGCTCTGTGGTGAAATAAAACCTTTTTACTAAATGATTTCTACTCCGAACTCAATCTGGACTTTTTGTTTATCACAGAATCCTGGATAAAGCCTGGCGACTTAACTCCATTCTCAGAACTGGTTCCACCAACCTCTACATTTTTTAATTCTCCCCGTATTAGTGGACGTGGGGGTGGGATCATAACCATTTTAAGTAACTCTCTCTCTTCACGTTGCCGGCTTATCAGTATAGCGCATTTTTCCAGCTTTGAAGCTCAACTCCTTCACCTTGATTGGAACGGTCCCGTTTGTCTAGCGGTGATCTATCGCCCTCCTCACTCTACTAAGGATTTTATTCAGCATTTTACCGAGTTTATCGGCAATATTGCCACAAATTATGACCGCTTTTTATTGGTGGGTGATTTTAATATTCACGTGTGTTGCCAATCAAATCCCTTGGCGCAGGAGTTTATTAATCTATTAGCTGCTTTTAATCTATCACAGTGGATTCAAAAATCTACTCATATCCAGGGCCACACATTGGACCTCGTATTATCTTATGGAATCGATGTCACCGACATTGTTTATTCAGACTCCCTGTTTTCCGATCATAAACCAATTTTATTTTCCCTGTCCCTCCCAGGGCTCTCCCAGCTCACTACTGCGCCTATTACATTTTCACGGTTTTACCCCCCACAGTTCAGCACTAATTTCGATCTGTGCTTTGCTGAACTTTGCTCACATTTGAACCTGGACCAACCACAACCTGATCTCGATGTGGATCAACATCTCAGCCTTTTAAGCTCTGCTTGGCTCGAGGTTGTAAATGTGACTGCCCCCCTAAGACCTTCCAAGCATAAACCGAGATCTGAAGTGTGGCAAAACTCTGACATACGTCACCATAGACAAACCTGTAGAAAGGCTGAACGTAAATGGAAACGGGACAGACTACAGGTCTCTCTCCACATCTTCCAAGACGCTCTCACTGCTTACCAGAATGCTGCAAAATCTGCAAAAGCAGCTTATTTTTCTAATTTAATTGAATCTAACCACTCCAATCCTGTTTTCAGTCATTCAATCTGTTTTAAACCCTTCTGTTAAAACACTGTCTATTGTCTCTGAAGCTCTATGTGAAGACCTCTTAAGATTTTTTATTAACAAAATTACTAAATTACGACTTAGTGTCTGTCCTAATTCATCTGTCCCTCCGATCTCGTCACCTGTTGTTGGCTCTTGGGAGGTTTTTGATCCTATCAATCTCGAGTCACTGAAGGACTTGACTATCAAGCTCAAACCGTCATTCTGTCCTATTGATATTATCCACCCAAGATATTTAAAACTTATAATTGAATCAGTTGGGCCAGGTATGGTTTCTTTTATCAACAAGAGTCTTAAAACTGGCTCTGTTCCTGCCAATCTTAAAGTGGCCACGGTCACACCTCTGCTTAAGAAGCCTTCACTAGATCCTTCTGTCTTAAAAAAATTTCGACCTATTTCTGTTTTACCTTTCGTCTCCAAACTATTAGAGAAAATTGTGTTGGATCAACTCCAAAAATATTTGTTAAATAATAGTATTTTTGAGGTTTTTCAATCCGGTTTTAGGTCTGCCCACAGCACTGAGTCCGCCCTCCTGAGAGTGCTAAATGATATTTATCTCGCTACTGATTCCGGAGACACCGTTGTTCTT
>JACXGM010038648.1:0-10784 GCA_016801145.1 Umbra pygmaea
TGATAGATGCGTACGGGGCCATTGTTTGCGCTTTTAGAGGCGCGCTAATGGAGGGCGGAGTATGCGCTGATTGCGTAATGGGTATCGGGTTTGATAAATACCACGCTAAATGTGGAAGCATAGCGTGCGCAATTACCGAACTCGCATAAACAGACGCAGCGCAAACTGCACTTGTGTTAGTAAATCAGGCCCACAGTTTACAAAACAGGTAGGCATACAGTGAGGGGGGAAAAAATTGATCCCCTGCTGATTAAATTTGCCCACTGAAAACAAAATGATCAGTCTTTAATTTTAATAGTAGGATTATTTGAACAGTAAGAAGAAAAGAAGAAAACCATTTCAAACAAGTTTTTAATTGATTTGCATTACAATGAGTGAAGTAAGTATTTGATCCCCTCTCAATCATCAAGATTTCTGGCTCCCAGGTCCCTCTTGTTAAAGAGAGTGCTCCTAAAGTCAGCTTGATACCTGTATAAAAGACACCGGTCCACAGAAGCAAACCATCAATCAATCAGATTCCAAACTCCTCACCATGGCCAAGACCAAAGAGTTGTCCAAGGATGTCAGGGACAAGATAGTAACCCTACAAAAAGCTGGAATAGGCAACAAGACCTTCGCCAAGCAGCTTGGTGAGAAGGGGACAACAGTTCTTATTCACAAATGGAAAAAACACAAAATAAGTTTCATCTCCCTCGGTTGGGGGCTCCATGCAAGATCTCACCTGGTGGAGTTGCAATGATCATGAGAACGGTGAGGAATCATTTGTTTATTAAACTTTGGCCATCACTTTAATGTTCCAAATGTCTCGATACCACCTTTTTGTTCATTATGGCGTAGGGCGTGTTATTCAATACCCTCCACTCATATTGGCATGCTTGATAAATGTGAGCAAAATGGGCTTTATTGTTCATCCTCATGATCTTTCCTTTAACTACTTAGGGATCACTATCCTGCCGGCAAAAGATGTTGCCCCCCACCACCCCCAAAAACTGGACTACAATCACAGTTTACAAATTTAATTTCTAGGATACAGCGAACCCTCGTTTTTCGGTTACGTTCCAAAAAGAACCCGTGATAGGCGAAATCTGTAAAGTAGTAACCTTTATTTTTTTACAATTATTATACAATGAAATACTCTATAATACATTGAAAACAAAGAACAAAACCTTTTTACAGGCCCAAGCATTTGTTTAACAAATAAAAGTACTATATAAACATTTTTTTATACAAATAACTACTGTACTGTAAAATAATAATTTTAATCATCAATACGAACTGAAGGCTTCAAATTGCGGAGATCAGCACCGCCCCACCGCGACCCGAGGCATTGGATTAGAACAGGAGAAAATGAAAAATGATTATGAAAAAATACAAAGTACAGTAGGACAAATACTGACTCACGTGTATTTCACTGCTCTTCTGACTGAGCCGTGTATAAACCGCAACGTTATTGACACACAGGTAGAGAAGCGGAGAGACTGTTTAGCCAATCAGAATGCAGAACACAATGCACAAAGCAAATCCGTGAAGCAGCGAGACCGTGAAAGGTGAACTGCGATATAGCGAGGTATCACTGTATATGTATATACATGTCTTCTATGTAAAGAAAGCGTAAAATCTCAGGAATCTATTTAATATTTCCGTTTTACTTAAGCTATAATAGAAATAAACATTAAACCACTTTATGTGAGCTATGAGTCTTGTACACAAGTGCCTCAAAAAAATATTGAAGGTGGTTTAAAATCAAAGCTCACAAACTACATTCTTAGGTTATATATACACATGTCTTATATCTTTACAAGGCTTAGAAACTCAGGGATTTACCTAATGATAAATGTTTTATAATAGCTATAACGACAAGATAATTAGCCGGCATAATGTGAGATGTGTTCCTTTTAAAAAAACTGATATTTTTTCTGTCCTCTAAGAAAGATAAGGGGTTATACCATCACTGCTCACAAGTTAAATGTTTAGGATATATATACACGTCTTATATTTTACAAAGCTTAAAAACTCAGCAATCTAGTCTATATATCCGTTTTACAATAGCTATAGAAACGAGATAATTATTAGTACTAATCAGACATACATGCCAACTAAAAATCTTCCCATCAATTTTAGCCGTCTTCCCTGTCCCTGCTGAAGAGAAGCAGGCCCAAACCATGATGCTGCCACCACCATGTTTGACAGTGGGGAGGGTGATGAGCAGTGTTGCTTTTACACCAAACATAACGTTTTGCATTGTTGCCAAAAAGTTAAATTTTTGTTTTATCTGACCAGAGCACTTTCTTCCACATGTTTGGTGTGTCTCCCAGGTGGTTTGTGCCAAACTTTAAACAACACTTTTTATGGATATCTTTCAGAAATGGCTTTCTTCTTGCCACTCTTCCATAAAGGCCAGATTTGTGCAAAATGCGACTGATTGTTGTCCTATGCACAGACTTGCCAACCTCAGCTGTAGATCTCTGCAGTTCATGCAGAGTGATCATGGGCCTCTTGGCTGCATCTCTGATCAGTCTTCTCCTTGTATGAGCTGAAAGTTAAGGGGGGCGGCCGGGTCTTGGTAGATTTGCAGTGGTCTGATACTCCTTCCATTTCAATATTATTGCTTGCACAGTGCTCCTTGGGATGTTTAAAGCTTGGGAAATCTTTCTGTATCCAAATCCGGCTTTAAACTTCTCCACAACAGTATCCCGGACCTGCCTGGTGTGTTGCTTGTTCTTCATGATGCCCTCTGTGCTTTCAACGGACCTCTCAGACTATCACAGAGCAGGTGCATTTATACGGAGACTTGATTACACACAGGTGGATTCTATTTATCATCACTAGTCATTTAGGTCAACATTGGATCATTCAGAGATCCCCACTGAAAGTAAAGGGGCTGAATAATTTTGCTTGCCCAATTTGTCAGTTTTTTATTTGTTAAAAAAGTTTGAAATATCCAAAAAACATTGTTCCACTTCATGATTGTGTCCTACTTATTGTATCTTCTTCACAAAAAAATTAGTTTTATATATTTATGTTTGAAGCCTGAAATGTGGCAAAAGGTCGAAATGATCAAGGGGGCCGAATACTTTCGAAAGGCACTGTATACCAATACTATTAGTGTTTTTTTTTCTCTTAAATGTATAGGCTAGTTTGAATATTGAAATATACATTGAGTTTTTTGTGTACACACTAACATTAATGCAGGTACTCAACTTTGGCAATAGCTGGTTTTATATTATCAGCACATGGGGGGTTGGGTTTTTAACATTTGTGTTGGGTGTTTAACATTTGTAACACAAGGACTAGCTAAGTGCCCATTAATGCAGACCTGTGCGAGGGGAGATTACGTGTCACCTTTCTACAAAAATGGGTTACACTTTATTTGGAGAGTCTGACATTCCATCTGTATGTGCTCTACAGATAGTTTGTTGATGATATGACTATCAACAAACTATCAACAAACCATCTGTTGATAAGCAACTAATTGTGTATTTTAAGGGTAGGGGTAAGTTTAGAATATGGTTTAGGGTAATGGTTAAGGTTAGGTTTAACATAAGGAGAATGGTTAAGGTTAGGATTAGGGTTAGGGTTAGTAGATAGTTTGTTAAAATGTTGTTGACAGTATGCAGATAATATGTAGAGCATCTAGAGATGGACTCTCAAAATAAAGTGTTACCCAAAAATGATGCACGCTTTGTAAGGATGGGCACAATGCTGATATTTACACAAAACAAGATTTCTGCATGATGTACATGGGTGTGCGTTAATATTTGGTGCGCTAAAATACAGTAATAGTCAATATTCTAGTGGTATTCTAATTAATGTAGTCTTTGTTTAAGCAATATTTAGAAGTGCCTGTTAAAATGTAATACAACTATAATTGTCATAAGGTGTTTGATGTTTTCAAATACACCTCAACTATTTAAGGAAGATGAGACCATTTATATTGTAAATCAGATTTGATAACCTCATGTTTAATGCATAAACTGAATGTCTAATGTTTTACTTGTAGCAAACACTTAGCTTGGTTCTGTAAGAAAGTGGGGGCTTAGGTATGCTGTTTGTTTAGTATTGGGGGATGACACAGAACCCTAAGTGTAATTTTATGACCCTCTGAACCATCAGATAGAGAGAGTAGTAAAGGGATAATATAGCCAGATGGCATGGAGAGGCACAGAAATGTCAATTTGTGTCCGGCTTTGAGTGTAAACATTGACCAACACAAGGTTGGGAGGTAAAAAATTAACAGTTTGGAGCAAACATATGGGGGTTATTTGGGCACAACAAGGATAGTTTGAGGTTTTAAACTTTGTGGCACCAAGGATTAGAACACAACTCTAAAGGTGGGAAAATGACAATGTTATTATTTGTTTAAAGAAGTTGCCAATCAGAAGGCTGTAGTAGATGATGTCATTTTAAGAAACTGCTTTGTGACCATATATTCTGGGTCTATCCTTGCAAGAATAAACCAACTTTGTTTTGGAAACAGAATGGAGTCTCCTTTTATCTCTCCAGCATGCATTCTCATACTTTTGAAACAACCAAAACGTTCTTTACGAAAAATGCTCTTTGCTTTTTAATAACTATTATAGAAGTGAATAGAGACCTACCCAGCTTTGCATGAACAGTGTTGCTCCTTGATATTGTTAGTCCCAGCCTCCGTCTCGATTAGTAGGATATGCAGTGGTTCATTTTTTGACTGTGACCGGTATGCTTTTGCCTCTAATTGGATGCCTTGTTGTTCCTTGCGTTTCACTTGTATGTCTTGAAAATAGCCTTTGAATGCATATTGCAGCCCATTTTGCCTACTTCTATCGGACACTTGATTTGCTGCTGTATAAAAGTTTGATAAAATTTCAGCAGGAAGAGCTGTCACAGCATAAGCCATGTTGACACTAAATCAGAGCCCAGATGAAATTTTCGGACGTAGCAACCATAAATAAGGGGGGCGGGGCTTAGCCAAAGGTGAATTGTCTGTTGGAAAAAGCATTCATACTTTCTCTGCTTCTAACATGAACAAATATCAATGATTGACATCCAAGACTGAAGTTATGAACAAATATCAATGATTGACATCCAAGACTGAAGTTTTGTACAGGTTTTATACATTTACAGTATGTATCAGTAAGTAATATTATCTTTCAGTTATAAGTTTTACTTTTGACAGACATGAGATGGGGAGACAATAAAATAAGAGACTAAAATGCTAAACTAAAGCAATAGATAATATCTTCAAACAGTGCATCCGGAAAGTCTTCAAAGTGCTTCACTTTTTCCACATTTTGTTATTTTACAACCTTATTCCCAAATGGATTAAATTCATTATTTCCCTCAAAATCCTACAAACAATACCCCATAATGACCATTTGAAAAGAGTATGTTTGAAATCTTAGCAAATTTATTAAAAATAAAAAATGGAAAAGCACATGTACATAAGTAATTACAGCCTCTGCTCAAAACTTTGTTGAAGCACCTTTAGCAGCAATCACAGCCTCAAGTCATTTTGAATATGATGCTACAAGCTTGGAACACCTATTTTTGGGCAGTTTCTCCCATTCTCTTTGCAAGTTCCATCAGGTTGTATGGACAGTGTCGGTGTACAGCCATTTTCGGATGTCTCCAGAGATGTTCAATCAGGTTCAATCTGGGCTCTGGCTGGGCCACTGGATGTCCTGTGGCCAATCCTTTGTTTTCCTGGCTGTATGCTTATGGTCATTGTCCTCTTAAAAGATGAACCTCTGCCCCAGTCTGAGGTCCAGTGTGCTCTGGAGCAGGTTTTCAGCAAGGATGTCTCTGTACATTGCTGCATCCATCTTTCCCTCGATTCTGACTAGTCTCCCAGTTCCTGCCGCTGAAAAACATGACCACAGCATGATGCTGCCACCATGCTTCACTTTAGGGATAATATTGACCAGGTGATTAGCGGTTCCTGGTTTCCTCCAGACATGACACTTGCCATTCAGGCCATAGAGTTCAATATTTGTTTCATTAGACCAGATAATTTTGTTTCTCATGGTCTGAAAGTCTTCAGGTGCCTACTGGCAAACTCCAGGGAGGCTCTTGTGCCTTTCACTGAGGAGTGGCTTCCGTCTGACCACTCTACCATACAGGCCTGATTAGTGGATTGCTGCAGAGATGGTTTTTCTTTTGGAAGGCACTCTGTCTCCACAGAGAAATGCTGAAGATCTGTCAGAGTGACCATCAGGTTCTTGGTCACCTCCCTGACTAAGGCCCTTCTCCCCCGATCGCTTAGTTTGGCCGGGCAGCCTGTTGTAGGGAAGAATTCTGGTGGTTCCAAACGTCTTCCTTTTACAGATGGAGGCCCTTGTGCTCATTGGGACCTTCAATGCATCAGATATTTTTCTCTACCCATCCCCAGATCTGTGCATCGATCCAATCCTGTCTCGGAGGTCTACAGACAATTCCTTGGACTTCATGGCTTGGTTCGTGCTCTGACATTAACTTTTACCTGTGGGACCTTATATAGACAGGTATGTGCCTTTCCAAATGATGTCCAATCAACTGAATTTACCACAGGTGGACTCCAATCAGGTTCTGGAAACAGGATGTACCCGAGCTTAATGTTTAGTGTCATGGCAAGGCTGTGTATACTTATGTAAATGTTTTTTTAAATTTGCTAAGATTTCAAAAACACTTCTTTCACGTTGTCATTATGGGGTATTTTTTGTAGAATTTTGAGGGAAATAATGAATTAATCCGTTTTTGAATAAGGGTGTAACATAACAAAATGTGGATAAAGTGACGTACTGTGAAGACTTTCCGGATGCAATGTATGTTCAAAACACAATTACAAAATGACATTCTTTGAAATTGGCTCCAGTCATGTGTCTAAACTGATTACCAGTTGATAATTGTATTTTCTGATCTGTTCTTTCTTTATCAGCCCATCTATCAGTTCCTAAAGATTGAGGGATTGACTTCATAACAACTGACATTGTGCTGGATATATTACTTTTCCTCCCTTATCTTCCTCAGCCTAATGCAAGCTGATAACACCTCAAATAGTGCAGTGAGAATAAAAGAGAATGAAATAAATTGATATACTGGAACTGTGTCACTAACAGAATTGCCTCTGCCCAACAAGTTGGGTATGGAAAAGCCTTATTATAAATAAGGGCAATAATATGTTCACAGAGTGAAAAGTATTACAGGTAGAATCTCTTGTCACTAAAGAAACTCACTGGTTTTGCATTAAGGCCTTTCATGATGCATCCAGAAAGGAAGTACTGAAAGCGTAAGCAATTCCAGTGTTGTACTGTATCTTTGAGGATGTGGGCTCTGCAATCACTTTCAAATTAGCAATATTTACTAATGCATAAGCATTCTAAATTGATGTTAATCAACACACAATTTGGAGACATGCTAGGTAATTTATTTGCACAACCATTTGTAATGAAAATTTGAATGCCTTAGAATGGGAACTCACTTGTTAACATTTTGTATCTTTACTATATTAATTTTAAAATTGCCTGACTTCAATTTTGGGCCAAATTTTTCCACGATTATGCTGCCATGTGGACTGATATGTCGCTTCCTTGACAAATAAATCCTGGTCCAACCAAGGGACTAAAGGTTTCCAGTTAAATTTTACCTGTATAATAGTATAAATCAATCTCTGACAATCTTCACTTTTTCCATTTGCCATGAGCTGCCCACCACAGATATGGTGTTACATTTCTTTCAAAGAGGCACATTTTCTCTCAATCCTTGTTTCCCCAGACGTAGGTTTGAACTGTGCCAACACAGCAGGTCTAAGATTCTCCCCACAACACAAACTCCAGAAAAATGAATTTCCACAGTATGTTGATGAGAAGCGAGAATAATGTCTCATGTACTGAGACCAGGCCAAATCCCTAAATTTAGAACACAGCAAGAAAATATTTTGGTTCTGAGCAGTGTTGACTGGTTGAGCACAAACAGAGAAAGATAAAGGAAGTGAGTGAGAAAGTGGTAGGCAAGAGAAAGACCGTGATTCTCAGTCCTATTGTTTGAGAAGATAGGCAAACAGAATACAGCGGCAGCTGCTTAGGATATAGGACCTTTAGATGACAACAATAAAAGCCTGGCTCTCTCAGAGGCTCTTTCATGATTCCTTTGTTGATCCTTGAAAATAAAGTCTTCTTATTTCCTCCTCTGAAAATTCATCCTTTGAAGCAATAGGTATGCTATTGAAGCTATGTGTGCTTTTAATCAGAGCAATGTTTGATATGGAAACCACTGGGGAGAAAGAAGGGGTGGCAGGGAAAGTATAGTGAGAGTGGTCTTCTACCACATTTAAATCCAACTGAATAACCTGTCGCTGCCCTTGTGTAACAAAAAAAAGATTCAGCCACATGAAGCTTCACCCAGGGGAATTAGGTAGTATCACTTGTTCTTATTGTGTGGTAGATCAAGCCCCAGCTCCAACGCTCATGGAGCCTACCCAGAGTGAAGGGTTGGGTAATCGTGTAAGACATCCATTAGGAAAATCTGAGTGAGGGTCAGCTTTGTCCTCAGCTTTACAAACTGTTGAATCTGTAAATACATGTCATATCTTTCCACTCTGTTTCACCTTAAATAAAAAAAATACAATTTAGGATTTGCTGAAAAACAACAGTGCATTTTGTTATACCCTTTGAGCTAGACATCCACCAATGTTCATACAAATGTATGCAGATTAAGTAATTTGTTTATATTTAGTTTAGAAGTAACAAATCGTAAAGTTTGACTTGGACTATCGACAATACCTCATGTAATATCCTATATTTTTAACCTCTAAAATAAAACGAAATGTGTTTCTAATTTTTTTGGCTAATTGTCTAAATACATGCTATTAGCCAGAAATAAATTAATCTTTAGTGTTAAATAATATACAACAAATTAACAACCACTGTCAATCTTAACTCCATACTGGAAAGAAAAGCAACAGAAGGGCACACTTGGCTAGGCAGGGAAAACTTGGTCAGTCTTGTTAATTCCTTAAAAGGAAGACAAGCATACAAGCTAGCGTTCTAGTAAAAACAAAATGCAGATCATCACTATATAGCTTCTTGAAACAAAAATAATATAAAAAATACAGTAATGTAATTGAACAAAATAGGGATGTGGCCGATAATAGGGGCCAATGGCCAATAATAGTGTTTATATTTTTTGCTTATTTTTTGCTACGCAGCTTATAAACTAGGTAAAAATAGCAATATGTCTATAAACATTTCAGAAAATTATCACAAAACATATACAGTTTGATGCATTTAATACACTGTAAAAGAAAATGTATTTCATAACAACTTTTGGGTATGTCAATAATAGGGGGTTCTACGCTACATTTTCTATCCAGTGAAATGTGAAGACCAACCATAAGGTGGACAAAGAAATCATAGACAATCAAGCTTGTATCCCTTAAGGAAACAAATATTAGTTGCACTGAAATATCATAAACAGTAATTTTGGAGTTTTAGGTTAAATAAGCAATTTCAACCATCTGCTGTGACCTTCAACTGAAAATAATGCCAAAATAAATTTGAAAATAAGTGCAAGTCTATTACTTGTGCTCAAAGTAAAAAAAAATTAAGCTGAAATAAGCTAATTCTAAGAATATTTAAATATTAAAATCATTTCCTAAATATTTTCTTTGTTCCTAACTCTGTCCTCCCATTTCATTTGCTGATTGCCTGTGAAGGAACACAGTGAACCAACACAAGAGTCCTGCAGTAATTAACTGTTGTTCAATGCTGTGGCATTCTTTTGGAAAGGACGTCATAAGACAAACACAATCAATTTGCAGGCTCATAGAAATGGAATCTATAGAAGTGCCATACCAATGCAAATAAATATAGCAGAATGGTCAGAGCGGCAGCCATTTTTACATGTACCATTCCAGTGCAACGGCCTACTTCCGCATCTAACCGATTTGCGGAAAGTCGCGGACTCACTAGTTTGTTTTGCAGCAGCAACAGAGTAGCTGCGCTAACATATATCCATGGCCTGACAGTAGGTGGCGGTGTATGCACCTTTCAGATGGTGCCTGTCTTGTTGTGAAGAGGAATTGGCTAGTAGTACTACGGTCGTGTCTAACGTTGCGTGCCTAGACTCTGAGGCTGTTTCTCAAAACCAGGAATGCAAAAAACGGACATGTGTTATTGGGGAGAACGCTCTTGCTAGTTGTTTTTGGAAGAATTAACTCACAAGGTGACGAGCACACAATGCTGCTGACTGTTTGAGACGATGTGTTCTTGCTTGTACGTACATTATCTTATAAAGTTGGCTAAATCAGCACTTAATTTCAATATTAGTGGCAAACAATTTGATGAAGTAGATAGAAATGTTAATGTATAAAACAGGGTTGGCTCGCTAGCTAACTTACACCTGCAGGCTCTTATGGAGATTCTCACTTCCGAAAGCGTTTAAGCATATTTTCGATTCGCCATAAATATTCGTAAAAATGCCAATATTTGAAATCTACACAGTTGATTTCTTGCATCAAATGTTCTCAGAATTTTATTTAGTAATGAAATATTGTACAACATTTTTGAAAAACGATTTACTATTGAACTGCGTAAAATCGTTTTCTGCTTCCTGGTCCTTCTTCAAATGTGGTTTTTAAAGATCCCATGGCATGCTTATTTTGGAAGCTTTTATATAGGCCTTAGTAGTCCCCTAATACTGTATTTGAAGTCTCTTTCTGAAATTCAGCCTTGGTGGAGAATTACAGCCACTACAAGCCAGTCCCACCATGAGCTTTGCTTAGAACGTGCCGTTTCTGTGTCTGTAGCTTTAAATGCTAATGAGGAAGAGAG
>JACXGM010038649.1:0-10790 GCA_016801145.1 Umbra pygmaea
ACACCTATGGCGCTGGCTGCTAGGCGACATGAGGGTAGGCACTTCACTTGTGATGGTGTGCTGTCACCTCTGTTGTTGGCTTCTAGGACACAAATTGCCTGTCATGCTTTGTGATCAGGGGACCTCAGGTGAAGGAGGCATTCAGAGGAGGGAGACTCGATTGAACATGATGGCCAACACTCTTCTGTCAAATACCAAACTGCAGAGGATTCAGAAATGGGTGCCTCTGGATGCTCACTGGCTTAGGTACCTGGCAAAATATAGTCAAATCTATTTTTAACCAAACCTTGATAGTTCTTGTGTGTTGATTTTAATGGAACGTAACTAACGCATTGTGCGTAAGACAGTCGGGGAGGTATAACCAAGCATGAATCCATTTGTTACTAATGATGTGTTATTACTTGTACGGTATTTACAGATAACTGTTAGGGATCCGCTATATTATTAAGTATGATGTGCATGTAGGCAATAAGACTTTGCCCTCTGTGTAAATAACACAATATTTTTAAACTTCTTCAGGGAGTCGAGTCTACTAAGCCTGGTGCACTGTGTAATAGATTCTAATATTGGGAATAGAAAGTTCTAGATGTGGTGCTTTTCTGTGAATCAGCAGAATGTTTCCCAGTTCCGTCTTCCAGCACGCTGTCCCACTGCAGACCACCGAGCCTCCCCTCAGCACTGTGTTAGGTGGGGAGCGTCAATTCCAGCCGGATGTTTGTCCATGTGGTGAAACATCTGGCTGTTTGTTCTGTGTGGTACAGGTAAGCTGCTGCTCCCTTGAGGCAGGCCGTACGGCAGAGCTGCTCGTGTGTTCCAGCGAGAAGGGCAAACAGACGCTCCGCTCATCCATCTGACGCCAGCGCCCGGTGCTCTGAAGGCTGTCAGTCTGACGTTCTGCAGCATTGACATGAGAAAGAGCCCACACCTAACCGCCTGTCACCTGGCTGATGGAGTGAATGGGGATGCACTATGCCGGAACATTTATGCGCTCGCCCGCCACTTTCCTGCAGCTTTATGAATTTAAGCCCCTTTCTTCCTCCGCCTTGAATGTCACCCTCATTTTCCCCGCTTATCTTCTGCGCCGCTTCTTAATGGTACTTCTTCCATCTGATCCCGCGTTCTCTATAGATTCCAGGTGTTCTGTTAATGGTGATGATTTTATCCCAGCCTGGTCCCATGCCGCGCTCATTCCTTTTCCTGCTTGCCTCTTAGCATGAGTGGTTGCCTAAGTCTCCCCTGTACATTTTGGATCCGTTCTTTGTAGTCGCAGCACCAACACTGTAAATTATCCTGGGCTACAGGCTGGAGCTCTATGATTAGCAGGAACTAACATCGCTTATTGAAGGTTTAATGTGCCAGTTGAAAGCATTTGACTTGTAGGAGTGTCTGTAAGAACTGTTTTCTAGACTTTCTTCAACCAGCCCAGGCAGGAACAGATCTGATGAATCTGCCATGGTATCTGAGCAGGATTTGCATTATGGTTTTTGTACATGTTATGCATGTTATACATGACAATAACATAATGGCATGTTACTCCCTGCACCCCCTCACTTACCCAAAAAGCTACATGACACTAAATCATACAAAACACTACAACCCATTCCGGTGTCAGTTGAATGTATCTTGCCTTCACGACCGATTGCTGGCTAATAAATGCGTCGCCATACAGATTATTACTTGGGCCGGTGTGTCACTAGGAAATCCTGAAAGTTTTTTCAGCCATCAGTAAATTCTAAAAAGGTTGATTACGTAAATGGTGCATGATTGTGTTTTTCACGGTTTTTGCTTGGTGACGTTTATGTGGTGACGATGGTGACAGACCTGATCTTTCCCTCTTTGAGTCACCATCTGTAGGATGACACTGGTGCAGGAACACAGGCTGCTGGTAGGAGTCACCAAGCTCTCTGTGTCACGCTGGGGAACAAATTGTCAACCATGCTAATACAGCAGCAGCATGTGGCTTCCAGTCACAAGTGTGAACAGTACTCTGGTTCTTACTCCATGGATGTGCTCTTTGTTTTCACCCACCTTTGCTTACGAGATCAGGTCACCTGCTTGACCCCAGGTACAGGTCGATCATTAATGTGGGGGATCAATAAGTTCTGGTGCAGTGCTCTGGGCAGGACAGACAGATGCACCGGGCAGTCAGACCAACAGGCAGGCAGGCAGACAGGTGCGCCTTGTCAGCAGGTTCTGCTGGGCTGGGTTACTCAGAGAGGATGCAGCTGTTCATATCCTCTCTTGAGGGCGTGTGCGTGTGTGTGCGCTTGCATACACCTCCATTTTCCTAACATAGTTAGGAAGCCAAAGTAATGAACTTTCTGTCTTCACCTTGCTGCTTTCTTACCTAGATCTCCTCAGACTCCTCTCAGAATGTACAATGTTAGGTACTGACTCTGAATGTAACACGCAAGGCCCTGACTCCTCTGAATGTAACACGCTAGGCCCTGACTCCTCTGTATGTAACACGCTAGGCCCTGACTCCTCTGTATGTAACACGCTAGGCCCTGACTCCTCTGTATGTAACACGCTAGGCCCTGACTCCTCTGTATGTAACACGCTAGGCCCTGACTCCTCTGTATGTAACACGCTAGGCCCTGACTCCTCTCTATGTAACACGCTAGGCCCTGACTCCTCTCTCTGTAACACGCTAGGCCCTGACTCCTCCTACTGTACGATGCTGAGGACTGACCTGTCTCTTTCTTTCTCAGGGCTGTACTATGTGGACTCTGAGGGGAACCGTGTGTGTGGGGACCTGTTTGCAGTGGGCTCTGGCTCCATTTATGCCTAAGGGGTGGTGGACAGCGGCCTGAGGCAGGACCTCTCCATGGAGGAGGCATGTGCGCTGGGCCGCAGGGCCATCTACCAGGCAACATACAGAGACGCGTACAGCGGAGGACAGGTCAACCTGTAACATGTCCACAGTCAGGGCTGGACCCGAGTGTCCCAGGACGACGTTCTGAAGCTGCACCACCAGTACTTGGATCAGGGAATGTAGGACTAACAAGCGTTGAAGCAAGGGAGGTTGTCCTAGTTTCCGTTAACAGCTACTTGTGTAGATGATGAAATTAAGAAAGGGTGGTGAGGATGTACCACATTTGTCTGTATCACATATATCTGTATCAATGTACACATGTTGTTTCATAAATGCTGCTATCTAATTTAAAATGTTAACTTCAGTACCCTTCAGTGGGCTGCAGTACTACAGTGTTTCCAATAGGGGGCGATGGTCCCTGGCAAAGAAGCTGATGAGTCAAATCTGTTTTACTTGGTGTAGGAGTATGGTGGCTCTCTTTCAATTAGATCTGCTGTACACCTTCTGGATGAACAAGCCATCTGAATAAACCCACTGATGCTTTTCAACACGGAATGCTCGTCTTCTGTTTCTTTTATTGTCTTCAACTGTGGATGTCTTTATATGCACACAACACATTCTCACCTCTTTCATTAGATCCATTTTCAGTTATGTTACCATCCCTTAATATAGCTCCTTTCCTAGATTGTTGTTATTGTTTTTTATGTAATGTGCTCCTGTGTATTTAAATCTAGATGTGTTCTGCTCGTCTACCTACACCAATACATCTAACCCTGCTCTATAATAGTTGGGGAGTAGCTGCAGTGTTTACCTCTAAACCATAGGAGTTTCTAATTACATATCTTCCACTAATTGTGCTTCCTGTGTGGAAAATCATGTATTGTAACTTCCAGTCCTCCAGTGTGGTTGAAACGTTTTATTTATTTACCAAATTTGCTTATGAAATGTTTTTTTTTATTTCTCTCTCTTACACTCAGGCTTTCAGTGCTAATCTTATGCTGCTCTGTCACTGTGCTTTACAATGTAACGATCTGCACCAGGCTTGTGCGAGCCCTTTAGAGGTTTTATGGTGGGAAATAAACACTATAGGAGAAGCTTGATGACATCTAAGGCTCTGCACCTTCCAGCCATGGTTAAAAACTAGTTTCACAGGTGACTAGTTAGCAGATGGAATATAAATGGGATTTCGATAAATGGAAACAAGTCTTTTCAGCTCTCTGATCTGAGTAAATTAAGAGATGGGAAGTACACCATCAATGTGGACCCACACAATCATATATTTTTAAGCTGGAAGCACAAACAGTATAAAACGTTCAAGTCAGGTGACCAGTTTGATTAGATAACAGGAATGTAAATGTCCACTGCTCAAAATAATGTAGTAAATAAATAAAAAAATAAATAATAATAAGGTCAACACTCATCATACGTCTGGTCTCGATGACCGAAACATTAAAGATAAAAGAATCTTTACTGTAAATTGTGTTATTCATCCAGAACAAAATGACGTAACAACAGTCAATGGAAACCAAAATTGAGGGCTGGATTCAAACATCATAAATAAAAGTAGACAATTGAAATCACATGCTGTTCCATCGTGTATGAATTTCACCACTATGACTCATTATGCGACTTTTTGCACTACCGGCAACATCTGTGAATCCTGATAAGATGGCAGACGGTGTCTTGGGAACCTTCTCCCAGACTTAGATCAGGGCATCAATGAGTTCCTGTACAGTAGGTGGCGCTTCTATGGTGGTGACAGTTTGTTCAGAAACATGTACACCAGTAGCTCACTGGAGGTCATTTTGTAGGGCTCTGGCATAGTGCTCTTCCTGTTCCTCCTCACACAAAGGGGCAGATACCGCTCCTGCTGCTGGGCTCATGCCCTTCTCATGTAACAGCCTACCTTCTTGTGACGGCATGTATGGATGTGCCATCCTGGAGGAGCTGGACTGCCTTTGCAACCTGAATGGGCTGCAGGTACCGTCTCATGCTACCAGTAGTGACAAGGACACTAGAAAAACACAAAACTGAAGAAGAATCACGCAAGAAGGATAAGGAGAGAGCAATTGTCTGTGGCCACCACCTGCAAAACCATTCAATTTTTGCTGCCTCCAATGGCCTGTAGTCACTTTCATTTGCATCAACAGGGGACATTGATTTCCAATTGCTTATGATTTCTAACCGGACAGATTGATATCCCTGAAGTTTAAACTTGGTGTTATACTGTGATGATTGTGTGTTCTCTTAAAGGTACAATATGTAGTTTTCCAATACAATAACAAAATACATACTTTGCATTAAAAACTCAAACATCACTATACTTATATATATTTGTTAGTTGTGTACTTACTTTATCCCAAAGTTTTCCACCAACTTTCAAACACAGAGAAATTTGTAATTTAATTCGAAGACACGGGATGTTTCATTTTGTCGCCCATCAATGCCGTCATAACCTTTGACTGCTCTAGTTGCTCTAAGTTCCAGGGAACCGCCAAACATAACGTGAATAAAGTTATAGTTATAATATATTTAACAATACATTACTTTGTCAGTAAACATTTTCTCTGCCGGAGATGCTAGATTGGCAGGTTGTCTTTGACGACGACAACAAAACCCATGATCCAACGCTACTTCTCAGCGTCATCAAAGTACATGTTTTGCTATTGTTTTGATTGAGAGACCCCTAGTGGCCAAAGACTACATACTGGAAGTTTAATTTGTAGTTGGACAATTTTGAGGATAAGCACAATTTTTGCTCTGTTGAATATTTTTAAGCTTTGTCTTTACATGCGAGCATGATAACCGCGATGGTTTGGAGTTGTAATTAAACAACAGTTGTTCAACCTGTGGCTAGTCCTGACCGGAGGTCCCCACAGCCATATAGGGCTTTTTGGCAGTCAATGTGTGTCACCACCTTTATTTGGCTTCTTACGTTCTCACAAGGCTTTAAAATCAACTACTAAATGGTGACATTGGGGTAACAAATGGTGAAGATAACATTGTGTTTGAACCTAAATAAGAGAGCATTTTGAAAAAGACCAGCTGGCGACATTTAATGGTGCCAGCGCAATGCTTTTCAGTGTCAGAAAATAACCTCTGTGCCCACGCTACACCATCTGTCAGGTGGTCATATGTGAATTTGGTCTCAGCCACCAGATCTGATTTGGACCAAGACTCCTGGGGGCTCAGTCTGTTAGATGAACACACATCTACTTCAAGCTGCAAGAGCATCTAAAACCCTGTTATCCCATTTGAAGGAGTGATTTTAGGGATCAAAGCAAGAAACTGAAAGATGCGCATGTGTGCCTTTGGTGATGGTTGAGTGTACCAGAGAAAAAACAATGTATTCGTCTTTCAATCGTCTGTGATGCTACACCCGCTATCAACAGAATGAAATGAGAAGTTTGTTTGGCTCAAGCAATGACTCTGCTCACGCTGTCTCATGTCCAACCTAAAGGCTCTTGGGAAATTGTATAATCAGCGTGCTTGAGTCCTTAAACATGAGCCAGTTTCTGACAAACAGCAGCGGTGGCGTTTGGATAATTGTGTTTGTGCACATCCTCTATCCTCGCTAGCTCAAAATGCCGCCGGTCCCTTGCCTCATTTGAGAGGTGTTGTCTTTCATCCCTCGGCGCTCACAACCGCACTCTTGTCATTCCTGTCGTGAGCCGCGCTGGTCTCCTCCAGTGTTTTTTTCTTTGGTCGTTGTTTTTTCCATCTCCACAACATTGTTTTTGGCATTGGCTTTTTTTTGTCAATTCATTCAGCTGCACAAATGAAAAAAAGCCTCCCTGAGAAAACACTGCTGGCCCTCAAAGTGTGGTCTAACAGGTCTGGTCCATTGCAAGTCAGTCCATGTTCTTTTCCGAGGCAGGTTTATAGGCACTTATAGTGGGCTGCTGTCAATGCTGCCTCTTGGTGTTCTTGATGATGGCGATGGCTACAATGATAGCCACGCTATTAGCGCAGTGTGTCCCGGAGGAGCCCCGCGGCTTAGGGCTGTTTACCACTTGTCATGACACCTGACTGTATAAATGTGGCATGTCTGTTTGTTTTATCATCAGCGGCACAGGGCCTGGCCTCCCAGGCAAACAGACACAGGGTCACGAGAAGCCGTTAAAGACGTGGCAGTGAGAGCGATGGCATCAGCCATGGTTAGTCCACATATTCCCATGTGGTACTTGTTTTTATTTTTTTCATCTCAGTCCCCTTTTAATATGTGGCTTCCATCATGCCCTTTAGGATCGGGGAGAGGACTGCTCCTGGATGCTGGTTGTTTTGTCATTATCGAGAGGGTTTTGAGAGCGTGCTCGTTTTAGTGCTCCGTTTTGTTTGTATGAACCAACATTTGTCATGATGACACACCAGTGAAGATGGTGGGCGTCTGACCTTGTGTGGGGGTTGCGCACCAAATGCCAATCTCTGTTTAGAATTGTGTAGAAACTACAAAGCAGCGGTGGAGGGAGAAAATGCTGATAATATTCATGCATCCAACATCAAACAACTCGTTTTTGACATACACAATTACAGGAGTTCAGTTTAGATTCATCACATTATCAGCTGTGATGTTTATGGAAATAAGATAACTCGGTGCCGGTTCCCCCGGCTGTGTCTGGGGGAAGCGAAGCACATTGTTCCAGGAGGCTCTGAGTGTCTCAGAGAACTGCAGGATTTTGACATTCATCGCCAGGCCTCTACAGGCCCATCTCAGCCAGGGCCAGACTCTTCAGCGAGGCGTGAAGTCCTCTCTCTTCTCCTTGATTTTCACTTAATCTCCCCCGGGGCGACCTCGGCCTGTCGCCCACCAACCCCCACAGGCCCACCCAGGACCGGCCCGATCAATGCCACCTCCCCTTGCCTGATCACCGTTAGGTCTGTCCGGGGAAGGGAGGCATTAATTAAACAACGCAGAGCTTGTTTGTTACTCAGGCACCTCAGCTTCCGCCTCTTTACTGACTCTGCAATTGTAATTCAAGCTGGAAGTGGATGTGAGGTAATGAGTGGGGGTGTGGAGAGGAAGGCAGAAGACCCCTGACAGGAACGATAAACATAAAGATGTTCTTGCTGACTCACACTGCAGTGGCTGGTGGACCTCAACTGTGGCTACGAACCAATCAAGTGGGCTGCAAATAAATTTACTATGCATATTAAATAGTTACATAACAGACAAGCTTGTGCGCCCCAAGTTTAGGTTTGGAAGGGCCACAGTTGTACTAACAGAAAGGCCACTGGAACATCAATATCAGCAGTGGTTCACATTGACTGATGTTCTGGTGGGCTTTGCGGAGCTACCTATTCACACAAACTCACACGGTAATGTGAAACACCCTATTGTCTCCGCTTTGTGGTGCTCATACATTCACATACCCCTGGCAGAATTTGTGAAATATTTTCCATTTTCAGAAAATATCACTGATCATGCCGAAAACGTAATTTGTTTTTGGGGGATAGTGGTCAGGTGAATCAATTATTATCACACAATTGTGTGTGTCTTTCTTATTTCATAATGATAACTGAAATCACCCAAGTGGCCTGAGCAAAGGTTTACATACACTTGAATTATTGGCCTAATAATTTAACCACAAGTTGACACCCATGGCTACCGTATTTAGGGTAAGGTTCCACTCCTGACTTGTTTGATTGTAATTAGTGTCATTGTGGTATAGTGAATTCATTGTTATGTTCAAGTAACCAGTTTAAGATGATGTGAGCTTTGTGTCATGGTAAAAATAAGCTAATGTCCGCAACTCAATAATGCTCCTTGAGATTTTATTGTAAAATGCACAGACAGATACGGTTTCGATCCGACAAGAATCTTCATCAGGTCAGATTTGTGACATTGCTTGTTATCCTGCTGGAAGTAGCCATTAGAAGGTGGGTACACTGTGGTCATAAAGGGATGGAAATGGTCAGCAACAATACTCAGGTAGGCTGTGGCATTCAAACAATGCTCAATTGGGACTAAGGGGCACAAAGTGTTTCAAGAAAATATCCCCCACACCATTACACCACCACCAGCCTGAACCGTTGATACAAGGCAGGAAGGATCCATGCTTTCATGTTGTTTACACCAAATTCTGACCCTACCATCTGAATGTAGCAAACAGAAACTGAGACTCATCAGACCAAGCAAATCTTTTCCAATTTTCTATTGTCCAATTTGGGTGGGCCTGTGCAAATTGTAGACTCAGTTTCCTGTTCTTAGCTGACAGGAGTGGCACCCGATGTGGTCTTCTGTTGCTGTAGCCCATTTGCATCAAGGTTTGACTTGTTTTGCATTCAGAGATGTTCTTCTGCAGACCTTGGTTGTAATGAGAGTTAGTGTTCCCTTTTTCCCCCAGCTCAAACCAGTCTGACCAAAATTCTCCTCTGACCTCAAGGCACAACAACAAGGCATTTTTGCCCATAGACCTGCCCCTAACTGGATATTTTCTTTTTGTCGGACCAATCTCTGTAAACCTTAGAGATGTTTGTGTATGAAAAACCCAGTAACCCAGCACTCTCAGAAATACGCAACCCAGCCCATATGGCACCACAAACCAATGCCTACGTTCAAAGTCACTTAAATCACTTTTCTCCCCTATTCAGATGCTTTGTTTGAACTTCATCAGATCGTCTTGACCATGTCTACATGCCTAAATGCATTGACTTGCTGTCACATAATTGGCTGATTAGATATTTGAGTTAACAAACCGTTAAACTGGTGTACATAATGGAGTGGCCGGTGAATATCTATATATATATATATATATATATATATATATATATATTTATATATACACAATTTGACGCCTTTTAAGTCTATGACTGCTGTGTAAAGAGGACCAGTGGATGGGTGTTGAAGGGCCAAGTCAGCCGAACACGAATGCTTAAATTGCTGTTTTTGTCCTTTGTTGACTCTGTGTCTGGACGCTCTATCGATATTAAATATTAATGAAGGAGTGTTGACAATTCCTGCAAAGACTAATATGGAAATTATTGCAGAGGGCAATATGGATTATGAGACATTCGTGGGTATCAAATGGAATGTATGATTATCATTTGCATAGTGTGATTTAATTACCAGATAATAAATTAACAGTTACACTGTAATATGGACGCGATGCCAATCAGGGTGTCAGTGGTATAATGGACATGCCCAGTGTTATGGAGGGGTGTTGTTTATGTCAGTTGAAGTTACAGTGCAGGGCTGTATACATATCGTGGTCTGATTTGTCTCTGTTCTTGACTCCTGCAGCGTTCTGACCTCCTCCTCAGGCGTCTTTTCTTCTTGCCCTTTCCAAGCCCTTTGCTCTTTGTCCTCATCTCGTCTCGTCTTTTTGACAGTTGGAGTGCCACAACCTCAAACACCCGGCAGTCTGGCCCTTCAAGTCCATCTATTCTCTGATGTGAAGCTCCATCATTGGCACTGCAGCAGAAAGCCAAACAAATATTTACCCGCTGTGTACCCCCCCTCGCATTTCTCATTCAGTCCTGGTCCCAAAATCCCTTTTATTCACTCCCTCCTTCCGCAGCTCTTTCTTCTCTCTCGCTGCCTCCCTCATGTTCTTTTTGCCCTCCCCTCTCCCTGACTCTCTCTACCCCCCCCCAGGCCCAGGACAGATCTCCTCTCATTACGTTGATAGTGGTGATGATCCAGTTCACTGGTGCTCTGCTCTGTCTCCCTAGTGTCTCTCCTAGGCCTGATTCAGTAGTCTGCTCAGGCAGCCTTGTTCTCTTCAAGGGCACCGTGGCGCGTGGTTCCCCCTCTACCCCGTGGCTCTAGCGTTGGCACCACACAGCACCTGGCTGATGCCCTTGACTATTGCCCCGGCGCTACCACCCCGTTAAACATGTCTAATCTCTGGGACGTACGATGCGCTCGTGCCTGCTTGGCCTCTGCCTACCTTTCTGTGGTACAGTACAGCCGTGCCGTACGTTTCTCTGTGAGAAAGATTAATGGAGCACAACTCTACCTAGTCTCACCTGTGAT
>JACXGM010038650.1:0-10782 GCA_016801145.1 Umbra pygmaea
GTCTCAACAGAAATCAAGACTCATCAGACCAGGCAACATTTTTCCAGTCTTCAACTGTCCAATTTTGGTGAGCTCTTGCAAATTGTAGCCTCTTTTTCCTATTTGTAGTGGAGATGAGTGGTACCCGGTGGGGTCTTCTGCTGTTGTAGCCCATCCGCCTCAAGGTTGTGCGTGTTGTGGCTTCACAAATGCTTTGCTGCCTACCTCGGTTGTAATGAGTGGTTATTTCAGTCAAAGTTGCCCTTTATCAGCTTGAAGCAGTCGGCCCATTCTCCTCTGACCTCTATCATCAACAAGGCATTTTCGCCCACAGGACTGGCGCATACTGGATGTTTTTCCCTTTTCAAACCATTCTTTGTAAACCCTAGAAATGGTTGTGCGTGAAAATCCCAGGAACTGAGCAGATTGTGAAATACTCTGTCTGGCACCAACAACCATGCCACGCTCAAAATTGCTTAAATCCCCTTTCTTTCCCATTCTGACATTCAGTTTGGAGTTCAGGAGATTGTCTTGACCAGGACCACACCCCTGAATGCATTGAAGCAACTGCCATGTGATTGGTTGAGTAGATAATTGCATTAATGAGAAATTGACGGAGTGTTCCTAATAATCCTTTAGGTGAGCGTATGTTGATAGGACAAAACTGATTAAATTTAACAGAAACAGGTGTAGAAGGAATTAAGCTGGTCGAAGAACAACCAAACAAAATATTGAGGGTGCGGCAAGTGAGTTTGTGTGTTTCACTGTGTACTACAGTATATGCAACATGTTTTAAAAGCATATTGTCCATAATGCATTGAGAAGAAACTTTAAAAAAGCTGTCCAATTTTGTAGCAATACAGTGGACACAACAGCAGAGCATCTGGTTCTTTTACTACTTGAAAGCTCACATTTGAACTGCATTATTAGTTATATATCCAATCACTGTTTTCTTAGTGTACAAAACCGTAGTCCAATCAGAACAACTCAACATAACTAAAAGTCCCATCCCTTGTTGCATTTGCGATGTCATAAACATACACAATGCAAATACAAATGCAAGTACAAAAACAAAATGTTTGCAAAAGGAAAATACATACAGCACAAGGAGGCCATTTTGAAAACCCACACCAGCTAACTGACCTATTTGTTGGACAGACACAACGTAAACCTATAAAGCTATTCACAGTCGGAGCAACATCCAGACCATGTAAACCGTTAGTGAAACAGAAATAAACCGGTTTCCCTCACTAAACCCAGAAACACTTATTAATTGAACAGGTTCAAATCAAAGAGCTGAGACTTTGAACAGTCCCTCACAAGAAGGCAGCACATGAGAAGCCAGAGGTTACCGGAACATGTGCTCAATGACCAGGTTCCAAAGAGTCAGCTGTGTATTACCGGACTGTTACAGGTCACTCCTTTTAGTTCTCTTTCCAATCATATTATGAGACAAACCTTGTTAGATCCCTTCCCAGATAGCAGTAGATTCCGGGCCGTATCCGCATCATAGACCGCAATACGGGTCCGGATCGGAGTCCACTTGCACAGCGGGCTGGATCCGGGATGGAAAAGGATTGCGGATCCTTTTACTGTGAAACAGTAATGCAGAAGCAGAAATTGGTTTTTTTTGTAGCAGTAACTTAATCACTCAAAAATTTTAATTAATAATTAAAATTAAGTTACTGCTACAAAACAAACACGATTTCTGCTTCTGCAATCTAAATCGGATCCGGGGCGGATGAGCTCCCAGACAGCAAGAAATGTTGGCCCAGATCCGGCCCACATCTGGGCCAAGTTGGCCAAGCAACTGCTTCCTCTGGATCCGCGATCCTTGTCCGTCCCGGATCCGGGCCGCTGTGCAAGTGGACTCCGATCTAGACCCTATGATACCTCCGGGGTGGTACCGGGGCAGAGTACGTTTGCTATCTGGGTTAACTCCATCCAACAACCTTTTGATCTGCAGATTTTCTAGACAATCTGTGTGTAAGGAACCTTCACCGCCCATTGAGCTTCAATGGGCTGGTATTATTTTGTTGTTACCTGTCACTAGCTATTGGCCCTGCAGCCTGTTAAGCGTGCTGGCTTGTCGTAGAAGAATCAGGAAGTAAATGGGAGGACTAGTATCGGTAGATGCATTATTTATTAAGGTCCATCCAATCTCTGCATGACCAAAGCGAGAGCTGTGTCCGGGTTCTCTGCAGTAAGTTGGACTTGTTTCAGGTGAGGGTTGGTCTACGCCAGGGCTGCGCTTTGTGCCCAATCCTGTTTGTAGTATTTATGGACAGGATATCGAGACGGGGTGGGAATGGGTTGGGTTTGGTGAGCTGAGGATCTCATTGCTGCTTTTTGCAGATGATGTGGTCCTAATGGCATCATCGGCCTGTGACCTTCAGCACTCACTGGATCAGTTCGCAGCCGAGTGTGAAGCGGCTGGGATGAGGATCAGCACCTCTAAATCTGAGGACATGGTTCTCAGCAGGAGACCTGAGTGCCTACTCCAGGTAGGGAATGAGTCCTTACTCCAAGTGAAGGAGTTCAAATACCTTGGGGTCTTGTTCGCGAGTGAGGGGACAACGGAGTGGGAGATTGGTCGGAGAATCGGCGCAGCAGGCGCTGTATTACACCAAATATATTGCACCGTTGTGACGAAAAGAGAGCTGAGCCAGAAGGCAAATCTCTCGATCTACCGGGCAGTTTTTCTTCCTACCCTCACCTGGCCATGAAGGCTGGGTCATGAGCGAAAGAACGAGATCCAGGGTACAAGCAGCCAAAATGGGTTACCTCAGGAGGGTGGTTGGCGTCTCCCTTAGAGATAGGATGAGAAGCTCAGTCATCCATGAGGATCTCAGAGTAGAGCCGCTGCTCCTTTGCGTCGAAAGGAGCCAGTTGAGGTGGTTTGGGAATCTGGTAAGGATGCCACCTGGGCGCCTCCCTGGGGAGGTGTTCCAGGCATGTCCAGCTGGGAGGAGGCCTCGGGGTAGACCCAGGACTAGTTGGCGGGATTATATCTCCAACCTGGCCTGGGAATGCCTCTGTATCCCTCAGTCGGAGCTGGTTAATGTGCCTCGGGAAAAGGAAGTTTGGGGTCCCCTGCTGGAGCCGCTGCCCCCGCAGCCAGATTCCGAAGCGGACGAAGACAGATGGCTGGATGGTATACAATGGACTATAGACAGAATCTAAACACTAGGGAAGAGTGCTCCAAAAATAAAGGCAGCCAAAATACAGGCTGGATATAAACAAAAGTTAGTCACGGATAGCAATACTCACAGTATATTTAACACCAGCATAGCAGCACAATGAACAACATGCAGTAAAATAAAAATGAAATACACACACGGGAAAACACAGAAACTATATAGGGACAATAATGAGCAAACCTAGAACCGGTGAGCACAATAACAATGTATTATTGGACAGGTGTGCATGCATAGATATGGCTAGGAGTCCGTAATGAGAATGTGAAATGTCCGTAATGTCCAGAGGGAGGCGCCTGAGTCCATGGAACCAGTCCACTCTGGCTGAGGGGATTATTACAGGCTTTCTAATTAGAAATAAAATCCATAAACTAAATCTAAAATGTGATGACTCAACCATCCATATCAGAAAAACCCTAGCATTGATTAATGTTCAAAAGAAGCCTTTGGGTTTCAGAGATTAGGTTTTATTAAACAAGATGGCAGAAGATAATGTGTAAAGATATTGACAAAAAGTGAAAAGATTAGTGGATGGTGCAGAAGGAACACAGACAAATTATCTCATCTTTCAGACATCAATATTCTAAAAGTCAAAGAAATGGTTTCTAAGAGTATTTTTTGTTTGGTGCAATTGTTGAAACTATAAACCAAAGATGAACAGAGTAAACACACTTCTATTGAAAATCAACCAAATGTAAAATGCACAAAATATTGAAATGCTGACGCACCAGTATTTGTGGTAAAATCGTCAAAAAAACTGCTTCCCTGGTTTGAAATGCTGTTCTTCATCTTACACCTCCTTTCACTTCATTTCCTATGATAAATTAATTCAAATTCCGACTTTGGCAGGTAAAGTAGGAATTAGGGTGAACATTTTTGTTTGTGATTTTAGGATTCTGACACTGGAACATTATAAAATACATATATTTGGTAAAAGTCAATGCTCACAGATTTTGTAGTGCAAATTCAAGAAGACTTACAAAATTAAAGGGCTGTTAGGATCAAAAAGGATTACATAGACATAACGCTACACCTTACACAACCTTACACAACCTTTCACATCCTTTCACATCCTTTCACATCCTTTCACATCCTTTCACAACCTTTTACAACCTTTTACAACCTTACACAAACTTACACAAACTCTCACATAGACAATGAATGACAACCAACCAACTAACACAGGGACTTAAGTAGGGGGGGAATTAACGAAGTGGAACCTGGTGTGAGTAGTTTGTGGAACAGGGAGCAATCTATAGGTGGAGAGAAATGTCATGTGATAATTGGGTAAAACAGAAAAGCAGACAGTAAACATGTAACGGGCTCAAATCAGCTGGAAGTCTGAGCCCGTCACGGCAAGTAGGGTTAACCGTGACAATAAGAATGCAATTTACGATCAACTGAAGTGGTAATTAGCTTCAGTACAGAAAATAATGTATTTTAATGCTGACAACAATTTAGTAAATACATATATATTTTTAATTAACGCAAAACAAAAACTCAAGATCTAAAATGGCCTCAATGGTCTTCTGTATTTGGGAACTGACCACAGGAAACAGAAGCCGTACAGGGAATAATGTTCCAGGGAATAATGTTCCAGGTCAAATCACACAGGTGTTAAAATAGAACCCTGCCAGACACATTGACACTCAACCTCTGACCCTGCCTATAACCTTTCCAAATAAATGATGTCATTACTTTGACAGGCGCTTTTACAGGTTCTATTACTGTGAAACACAGGTGGGTTTCCTCCCGTCGTCATCAAGTGTCCGTGTGGTGGGGTGGTGTGCGTACCCATTAGTCATACCAAGAAGCAGCTGAATGTTTGGCCTCTGAGGGCTCAGTGCCAACGTTTGGATGGAGTAAACAGCTGTTCTCTCAGAATGCACGCACACACACACACTAAAACGGGGGATCTGGTTTTTATTATCAGGAACACAGATAGATGTAAATCTTCAGCCTTTCCCCAACCCTCCACACCCTCTAACCCCCCCCCCCCCATTCAGCCCAATGCCTTAACCCGTAGCTCTCTGCTTCCCTCGCCTCTGCAAAAATAACCCGGTGAGGTAAGCGCCCGGGGCATCCAGGGATCACTGCTATACAAACTGTTCCTTCATAGATCATAAGCATCACAGAGGGATAGGTACTCATCCTGAACTGAGACAGGATAAACCACGCAGCGCACCACCACCTCTACTGCTGAACCTGCAAGAGCTTAGATAAGACAGACAGGTAAGACTGAATGACGTATTACATTGCCTGGAGTTGTGCTATGAAAAATAAATAAATAGTTTTACTATAGCTGGACTGCTGGCCAGCACAGTGTGAAGATGACAGCAGACATGAAGATGGTATCGACTTCAATAACAGGAAGGAACCCAAGTGTTGCCTATCGTTTACACATTTATTATTATTTTGTTTAATTAACTAAAGCTCAGCTGTGCAGTATCTGTCATTAGGTATTGTCTGGAGAATTCATGTAGCTCATAGAAATAGAAACTAAAGGGATTTACTGAATGAGATATTATTGAGATTATATTATATACAATGAGATTATATTATATACAATAAACCGTTTTCAGTTCATTTTGATTATTTTGTTTCTCTAGCCTAATCTAGTGTATCTGACAGTGATTTTGTATATACTGTATGGATACGGTACTGTATAACATAAATGGTACATTTGATCTGGTGCATTTCCAGAACCTAACAACGTCTCTTATTTCATCCACATCTTGACCTGTCTCCCACCAGAGAAAATGATGCAATCTGCAAGTAATGACCTGTCCAAACAGAGGATACAGCAGGCCAGAGCTCTGTCTACAGAGGCCCGAGGGGGAAGGACCACAGGTACAAACTGATTATTGCTATGACAGCTGTGCTATATGGATGCATTGAGGCAAGAGGGTGTATGGCACAACTCTTTGCAGAGGTCTTGAACAAAGTGCTGTGCCATGGTATATTCGTAATTTTCCACAAACCCCAGAGATGCCTTATTGCTAAAATAAACAGGTTATCGATACAATTTCAGAGGTCAAAGTCCTGTGATTGCCATGTTTCACATGGTCTCATATCATATCAAGTAAAATTTTGTTAAGTTCCATGACCTCGTGTCATGACAAATGTGACAATTTTGTGCAACCATCCCCGTGTTTGTTCCCTGCTGTCTGAAGACCAAATTAGCCAGTAACTACTGTAGCTAATGCTGAAAGCGGAAATGTTTGACTATATTTGCCTTCAATTGTGACCTCCTATTATATTTGCTAATACCATGCAGTCCAATTCTGGAACAAGTAGACTAGCTACCTAGCAATGTAAATCTGCTCCTCTGTAAACAGTCCTTCAGCAAAGTCAGTTATAAGACTGTAATAATTACTTATAATTATTATTAAAATATTAATTACTGTCTAATAAAATAAAAATATGCCATGTTAAAAAACATGTTTCAAAAAGCTTGTTGGACATTGAGCAGCGATTTAAAGAAGCTTTACACAGCGTAGGTGGATGCTGGTGCATGAAATGTAGTTACTTGTGTTTATACAGTATAATCCAGCACTTCAGAGGATAAGCTTCAGGATGTCATGGTACGATGATATAGTCCTCCATGTGTTTGTTCGTACATGCAACTGTTGATTAGGTGTTTATGAAAACAAACAGTGTGAAATGCACACTTCAGCTTCAGTTGCCTGGTGGTAGATGTTAGCTGTATGTGTTATTCTGTATTCTGCTGGTGACATTTATTTTAATATCATTAATATAAGCATTCTACTGGCATTGTATCATGGCATTTTAAAGTGTGGATCAAAGTCTGAGGTGATCTTGCATGTCTTCTGCTCATAAACAGTGAGGAACTTCTTCTGGTTTTTGACAAACTTTCATTGTAAGACTTTAGTCAGTCTAATACCTGGAGTTATGTAGCTCATTGTGACAATGTTGGACACTTGCACAGCTACAAATGTTCACACCAGTGTTGGAGTCGAGTCACCAACTGTCTAGTTCGAGTTGAGTCTCAACTCCCCAGTGTTCGAGTCAGAGTCAAGTCAACACTACCTGAGTTTGAGTCCGAGTCTCGAGTCCCCAGTGTTTGAAATCGCAAAGACGATGTAAAGTGAGTTAACAGTTAACAATAAAACAACAAGCTTATCAAGACATGGTGGCTTCATCTGTTGTTAATACTGTCAGTGAAGTGAAGGGTGTTACCCATAAAAGAACATCAGCCCTGGAGGTCTCCTCAGATGTTTCCTGGACGGTTTTGGAGCCCAAAACAGGAAAAGTGTAGAAAGTAGTCAGAACCTTCATCCAACGTCCAAATCCCTTTTCATGAATGCTCAAGTCAGATTTTATATATCCTCGAGTCCAAGTCCAGGTACAAGTAGTCACAAGTACAGAGAGTCCAGAGTCCAGGACTCGAGTACTCCATCCCTGGTCCACACAGCATCCATTAGGACACACTTCTCCTGCGTGTTTACCGTGGTGACAGGCTGTGGGTCTACTTTTATTTGTCAGTTGAGAGTTTTATCTGGTGACCTTGAAATAGATGTTTAGCACATTTTGATTTACAGTTGTGGACATCAATATGTACCGGTAACGCATATTTTTAAAATTTTTAATACTGGTTGAAATGCAATTTGTTAGACGATTTATTTATTAATATTTATAATTAGTAACCACTGAAAAAGTCAAATAAAAGTACGATTGCCACTGTGTATTTAAAAATATTCCCACATTATTTTTGATAGCTGATAATCAAATAGAAATGTATTTGAACCTAGGAGTGGTTGTAGTTACAAACTCACACAAATAAGTATGTTTAGTATCATATCATGTGTTTAAGTGTAGTATAATCTTATATGTGCATGTGTAGTATAAACTTGTTTTTATATATGTAATATAAAGTCATAGCCATATATTATAACCTGCATTGGCTCTATCATCACAGCTATCATTTTCGTCAGTAATATAGTCAAGCATCAAAGCATTCTCCTTAGCTTTCAGTATGTGAGGAAGTAAACTATAAACACACAAGCAATGATACCTCAGGCATTCAGTGGTGTTCTGTTTATTTTTTTCTCTGGTCTTTGCCATCAGAAAAGTCCCACTCAGCATAGATTTACCCTGGCTGGTGGTCAAAAGGCAACTCACGTCACTCAAGGAATTGGCACAAAATTGAAATTCACATAACCATTTAGTAAGATAGTGAGAATGAGAAAGACAGACAGTTGTAATAAGAGCTACTTCTACCAAATGTTCTATTTATGTGCACTGTTACCCATGCAACATTGCACCACAACAAACATTACACACCCTTCTACTCGCAAGGATATTCCAAAGCTGCAATAGATAAATCGGTACTATAATACATTTAGCCAGTAGTAGTAAACTCAAAACTATGCTTTGTGGATTAGTTGAGTTTATGACTTTAGACAAGTAAGTTGAGTCTGAATCAATTATTTGGAGCTAGGAGTAACCAGAGACATTAATCTCCAGGATACATTCCCAAAAAGACCACTTTAGGCAGTGTGAGTCATGAGGCAAACCTTGTTGCTGGGGCTTTTCTCTGCTAGACGACTGTGTTTCCGAGCAATAGCAGGTAGATGTGCTGGAGCAAAGAAAAATACATCACATTCTACAGTGTTTTCAGATTGCAGTCAAAGCCATTGTCAGTGTCGTGGCAGCATTTGTCTTTTTGCGTCAGTTCATGTATTTTCAAGCTAACCTTTCCTTTGTGCTAAATTATGTGTTTTACCCCTTACAGTACAAAACACTTTTAGTCCTTGTGAAAGAGAAATATAACACTTTATTTTTATGTGGTTGTGTGGAAGGTGGTCTGAACTTGGGGAAAAAGATCAGTGTGCCCAAGGATGTGATGATGGAGGAGTTGAACTTACCATCGAACAGAGGCTCTCGCATGTTCCAGGAGAGACAGAAAAGGGTGGAACGGTTCACTCTGGAGAATCAAATCAACAACTCATACAGCAATGTAGGAAAACACAACACACAGCAATGTAGGAATACACAACACACAGCAATGTAGGAATACACAACACAACATGTAACAGAGGCCATGACATTCCAACATAGAATATATGTTAAATCATATTGCAGGTTTGACATTGTCACTTTTCTGAATACTACAAAAAAACTAAAACTGTGTATTAGGACTAGTAAATGTTAGGTATTACCATATTGGATCCAGGGGTCGAAAACCTCAACTTAAGAAATATAAAATATAGACATTATTTGCATAGCAAAATCGACATTTAACAATTTCGAATGACAAGCAATGCATATTATGGACAAATTAATGTGTATTTTTGGGAAATTATTATTTTCAAAGTTGCACTATGTAACGTTTTCCTATTCTCAAATAAAAATTAATAATATATATTTTTAAAGTTATGTAAAATTCACCCTGCCCTGGCGAATGAAACGTTACATAGTGCATCTTTAAAATAAATGAAAGTAATAAAGTTATACACTACAGATAAATATGGATATTATAGCTTAAAGGAAAATTTCAGAGTAAATAAAACATTTTTAATATAGTATTTAAAAATGTTACCAAACACAGATTGTCATATACAGTGCTTTTTCTGCCATTTTTTACTGTGCCCTGCGAGTTGCTTCGTTGGCGTTGAATTTAGCGTAAGCTGGTATGCTCCTTGCTAGGCATAATACAACGAAACTTGTAATATTTACCACTGGTCGTAATATAGTCAGAGAGTTTAATGCTCTCTCTGGCTTCAGTAGGTACAGATTTAAAAATAATCTGTCACCGATTCATTTCGAAATGAAGTTGAAATGATCAAACTATTGCACAAACGAGATATAAGGCTAGATTTATCAAGCTGTTTGCGCCTGTTTCCACGCGCTAATTGGTCGCAGAGACGGACGTAACCGATGCGGGCTATTTACAAACCGGGCGCACTTGGGTAAAATCGCAGATTGCCTGCCACATGAGCAACAAGAGACAAGTTGCGCTTTCAATATGCGTTCGTGGGAGGGTAATGGGGAAAGTTGGAGTTCCACGCAAAAAGATGGGAGGATACGCGTAAAGTGCGCCTAATTATATATTCCGTGGTATTTACAAAGACTGCAAGTAAGAGCGCGCCTCTATTCTGCGGGGGGAATTAACCGCCTCTTAAAAGCAGGTGTAAACCAGCAAGCGCATTTTCCTGCGTGTTCAAATATACGTCAATGGCAGCAGTGACAGCAACAACTTCCAAACATAACATCAAATACACTTGGCTCCAAAAAAGACAAATGCCTCCATCTGTTCCATTTTTGTTAAGCAATTTTGCGATTATTGACCTATATAACTCTTTGATTACTTAACCACATCGGTTGACTTTACATAGGCTATTAAAGATATAGGCCAGGGATGTCAAACTGGTTCCACAGAGGGCTGAGTGTATGCTGGTTTTTGGTCTTTCCTTTCAATTAGAGCCCAATTAAGAACTAGACTGCCAGGTGAGGGGAGATCTTAACCAATTAGTAACCTATTCAATCAGTCAGGTACAAGGTAAGAGCGAAAACCTGCATACACCCGGCCCTCCGTGGAACCGGTTTGACACCTGTGATATAGGCTAAACATATATGCCAAACA
>JACXGM010038651.1:0-10782 GCA_016801145.1 Umbra pygmaea
CTAGGCCCAGCAGAGACAGCTCAGTGTGCCCTGGTCTTTTAAGGACGCTAGGCCAAGCAGAGACAGCTCCAGAAAGAGTGCGGTTGAGGTAGGAGGAAAAAGTGACAGCGCTCATGTTGTATAAGGAGGCAGAAGGCCAGCATACTGTAAAAAAACATGAGTCCTTTTGGTATTAAAGCCAGTAAGCATTTGAAACTTCAGCACCAAGTAATGAAGACTTCTCTTCACTGCTGTGTACCGCTGTGTACTAATTCATTGCGGTATAATTTCCTTGTGGATGTCTGTGTGGACAGCAAAGATTCGGCAAAAGAACTTCTCCCGGACTGACGGTACTCAAGTTTGCAGTGTTCATTTTCTTCCTGGGGATTTGGTGGGACCGAGACATTTAAAGAAGGGCGCATTCCCATGTCTGTTCCCCTGGAACAAATTTTCTCTTCTGTTTTTTTTCCAAATACACGATCAGCATTAAGCAAAACATTGGTTTAATGTAATACACAATTGTAATTATAGTCAGAGATATCTGAGGCATTTATAAATACACTCGTGGCATTTTTTTCCCAGCTTTCCTTCCTGCTTATGTCTTGAATATATTTTTTATGCTCTTCATATTTCTCTAAAATTATCATTTACTTTAGTTGAGCGAAATATGCGGCTCTCGAAGACTTGTCCATGTCTGCGATTGGTCCGATGGTGCACACACCGCCCCTTTTATGTGAACGCGCTCGTCACTAGATTGGGAAATCCAGGGTTGATTTAACGAATTGATAACCACCGTCATGACACCTCGTTTAGATTGCAATTGGTAGGTTCAGTGAAGCCAGGTAATAAAAAGAAATCCAGGGCATGTTGAACTTGCTTTGTAGTATAGGCCCCAGGACAGAAACACAGCACAGACAACACTAACACAGACCAGGTCACATAGAATTACAGATACTGAAACTGGGAGACGTAACAAGGTTTATTCTTCATATAAATCTCATACTACCTTCAAAGCTATGATTGGCATCGCACCCCATGGTCCCATCACCTTTCTTTTCCCATTGTATGCAGGCTCAATGAGTGACGGGGACATTTTTAAATTGTCTGGTATAACTAAATGCCTCACACCAGCAATGGCCATTATGGTGGACAAAGGCTTTCAAGTGGACAACCTTGTCGCTGAAAAGGTTTACCGACCAGCCTTCGTGGTAAAGAACACCCAGATGGCCAAAGAGGATGTCCAGCACACTCAGTCCATTGCCTGCTTCAGAGTCCACATTGAGAGGTGCATCAGGAGGGTCAAGGAGAACAAACTGTTTGATATCTGGGTCTACAAATCTGTCCATATCTGGGTCTATTGACCAGCTGTTTTCAGGTGCCTGCCTCTTGGTAAATTACCAGTATGGGCCCCTTTTCAAGGCATGGGCAACCCAACAGTGATAGGTCTCTATTCACTACCAGACTGGCACCTGTTTGGACTTTTCTCTTTGAGCCTTGACACGCTGTATTGATAGTACGTTTTTGTAACCTATGACACCTTTCAGTACATTATCAGACATTCAATTTATGTTTACCTTGGATTTTATTGCCTCAAATACATCAGACATTTTTATAAATAAATAGTTGCATTTGTAAATAAGCTAAACACCCAACAGTAACATAAGGCTCGCATTACGTTTAGGACTGGAGTGAATAGAACTATCTGTAGTGCATCAAACCCATTGTGTGATACCGTTCCGTTTCCCTCAGTCCGGATGGTAATGCGAGCCTGGCATCCCCAATTAAGATCCACCGACCGGGGCAGGTTTGTATATACACAACTTTATGAACATCAACTGTATGAACATCAGTACTGGATGAACATCATGGGTTTGTAGAGAACTGTTGACATTTAACTGCACACAGAAATAGCAGCATCTGTCTTTGAACTGAACATTTAACAATCACAAGGCACCATGTATAGGGTTGTAATGACAACTATATACATCATCAAAAGGCACGTTGAATAGGTTTATAATGTAACTATATACATAATAAACATGAAACTATTTACAGACACGTGCATGTGTACATTGTAATGACAACTATGGGATAAAATTTTACACAAAGGAGAATGGGGTTTAAGGAACATGATAAGTAAAAGTAGAAAAAGAAAAAAAATCCCCCTTCTCCCTGATGACTGCAGCCACCTCTGGTTCCTTGTAGATCCTTTGAATGACCATGTCCTCCTCTGCAAAAACAACAGTCACACCAGACCATACTTCAGGGACCGGTGGCACATAGCTTGCACACTGACTCCCTATGCCTGACATTTGTTTGACACTGAGTTAGGGATAACATCACATTGATTAATATTTAAGTGACACATCAAGATCGTTTAGGAATAATTACATGGTACAATCACTCAAAAGTTCTAGTCAGTGGTAGCTGCTAACTCTTCTGTCACAGTGAAGCTAACACGTTTGCCGGACATGGACAGAGGTAATCATTGTGAAGTCATTACAAAGCTAGTGAATTGTAACCAAATGCAATTGTATGGTGTGTAAAGAAAAAATAAGAGTATGTGATTGCAAAATAAAAACATTTTTTCAATACAACTTTTCAGTAAAAACAGTAACAAATACATTATACACAGAATTTGAACATTCACTAGAAATGTTTTTTGTTTGTTTGATCCAACAATAGATTAATTTTAGCAACACATGAACATGGACCCACTACCTACAGTATCTATGCACTGAATTAACAATGATTATTGTAATGAATTACGACCGCTATTATTTTGATTTGAAAAATCAGAGTTTGTGTTGCCAGCATTATATAATGTTGCCAGGCGAATGTGTTAGCCCCCCGCTACACTCTTAAAAATAAAGGTGCCAGGAAGAACCAAAACGGGGGTTTCACAGCGATGCCATAGTTCCTTGAAGAACCTATTTTTTCTTAGTGCCATTAAGAAATGTGAAAATAATGCATAACAGATGCTTACAGTACCACATCATAGGCCTTGGGTACAAGTTTCTACTCACAATTTCAGTCACTCCGGTAGCCTGCGAGAGAAGCTTCTCAACTCTGAAATTCATAAAGAATCGACTGAGGTGCACCCTATCCAATGAGCACTGAGAGACATTTATGCTATTGTCAAATGAAAAGGAAATACTTATGACCCTAGACACAGATGTTGTCATTGACAGAGTGCCAGAGAAGAGTGAACTTTTGCAACACCTGCTGACACTAGGGTAAGGTATAGTGATAAGCAAAGTACAATAAGAAGAAACATGGACAGAATGTGACAGACATAGTATGACAGAGTAATAATAGAGGACAACATGGACAGACAGACAGACAGACAGACAGACAGACAGACAGACAGACAGACAGACAGACAGACAGACAGACAGACAGACAGACAGACAGACAGACAGACAGACAGACAGACAGACAGACAGACATTACAGAGGAGAACAAGGACAGACAGACAGACATTACAGAGGAGAACAAGGACAGACAGACAGAGATTACAGAGGAGAACAAGAACAATCAGACAGAGATTACAGAGGAGAACAAGAACAATCAGACAGAGATTACAGAGGAGAACAAGAACAATCAGACAGAGATTACAGAGGAGAACAAGAACAATCAGACAGAGATTACAGAGGAGAACAAGGAGAATCTGACAGATAACAGAGAAGAACAAAAAAAATCTGACAGAGATAACAGAAAATAAATAGAGATAACAAAGGAGAACAAGGAGAATCAGACAGAGATAACAGAGAAGAACAAGGAGAATCTGACAGACAAGCTTTATGAAAGAGGGACAACAAAGTGCAGTAGAATGAGGAGAATGACCAGTAACCACAGACAAAATGCATGTCAGGCAGCACACAGTAGATGTACCACAGACAAAATGCATGTCAGGCAGCACACAGTAGATGTACCACAGACGCAGATACACAGTTGTAGTGGTTAGTTTCATAGCTTAATGGGGGTTTGATGTGTTAATACATGTGTTCTGTTCTTTAAAAGTGAGTATGAGACCATGTCAACGGGGGGGGGGGGGGGGTCTTTTGGTCATGTACAGCTTCAGTGCCAGGGCTGACTTTTTCTCCCAGTCCGCCCCTGGGCATAGACACTTTGTTTTTTGGCCTCCACTTTAACATCACTCTCTTTTATATTTCTTTTATTTCTGGAAATGTCTGACCTTCTGAGCACAGCGTTCGCCACATGCTGCCACTAACTCCTTTTTTGGATTTGTAATTCCCACAGTGTCCACCAAACAATATAATTTTCTTCTTTCAATCACCCCTACAAGGTCTTCAATTTCACACTGTGAAATTCTTTTTTTTTGGGATTTGCCTTCATTGCAGTCATAATCAGTATCAATGAATATGAAATAAAAATGGGCTGGTAGAATTCCTACACGTCGCTGATGTAGAGAGCCAGTAGGAAGCAGGAGGCAGCAAAGAAGATGAGAAAAAAGACAAGTACGTGAAGGCACAATGTAGAGCATTGAGATGTTAGCGAATACTTATTTTAACCTCAGCTGTTTTTTTTTAAATTATGCTTGTTGTTAAGGTACCTGGGGTAATTTTACCTCAATCCATCCTGTTGTTTAACGACCCAAAACAAAAATCTACTCTGGCATTTATTCAGAGGAACAAGTACAATTATCTGAAATGGCCATCCCAGTCCCCAGACCTGAATATCATTGAACATTTGTGATTTGATTTGAAGTGGGCTGTCTATGCTCGGCAACCATCAAACCTAACTGAACTGGAGATGTTTTGCAAGGAGGAATGGTCCAAAATACCTTCATCCAGAATCCAGACACTCGTTACAGGCTATAGGAATCATCTAGAGGCTGTTATTTCTGCTAAAGGAGGCTCAACAAAAAGTTGATGTGATATTTCTTTTGGGGAGCCCAAATTTATGCACCTGTCTAACTTCATTTTGATGCATATTGCACATTTTCTGTTCATCCAATAAACCTCAATTTTTCTACTGAAATAATACTGTGTGCTTCAGTTATTTGATAGATCAAAATGAAATTGCTGATCCAATCACCAAATTATTTATAAATGAAAATCATAGAAATTGTTAGGGGTGCCTAAACTTTTGCATACACCTGTAGGAGCCTTACAGCACCAGCAGGTAAGAAAATGTGAATGTCTTCCTCCTAATCTAAACAGCAAGTAATCACAGACAGCAGCTGGATGCTATTTGATGAATCATACACTGTAAACCCAAACAGTAAGCAGATCTAAAAAAAAATAAGGTAACTGATTACTTCAAAATTTTAGAGTTCATGAAATTAACAGTCACTGTGTTTTGCCATCATTTAAATGTTTTGACAACATTTCCTAACAAAATGTACAAAGAAAAACATTACTGATTAAGGGAAAGCAGTTTCAAGTCACTGTAAATCTATTATGGACAGTATTTTGTTCGTAAAGCTGCACATATTCTTATACTAACTTAAAATGTTTAAGTTTCATGAACTCAAAAAAGAAAAACATTGTTCAAGTCACATACAGGGCCCAATCTTACACCCAGTAAGATATTTACATGTACATGTGCCGTTGGCACTTAACTTAAATGCCCAGAAATGCAGAACGGGAGAGGAAAGCTTATTTGACAGAAGAGTAATCTCGGTCTAATGTGCAAAAATATTACCATGCATTCATAACCTCGTGATTCAGTGAGAGTGAGTCCAAAACATCGGAAAGTAGGCTATGTCTTGTGACATTTCTTTATTTACATTTTGTAACAAGAAAAATCTATAGAGATTGCTAATGTGTCGTCATCATGATATATTCCCGCAAAGCATTTTGGGAATCCGCGGCACAAACTTAAGGTGCCCATGCTAACTGTCTTTTCATTCAACAGTCTTAATATCTTTTATTTAACAGGCTCATGCACCAATAGCTCCAACAATGTTTTACTAAAAAGCGCATTTAGTAAGACCAGTAAACGAGTCAAAGTTTTCACAATTGACCATTTAACTTATGCATGATTTGTTTGTCTTACTAAGTTTGTTTTGTTGAATTCTGAATGCATGCAAATAGATGAGAAAGCGAGGAGTGTGGTGCTTAAAACATTAGCATTCCTTGAACGGACGACAGTTTTCCTCCCCACATTTACAATCTCCAGGTCCTGCACCCATCCATCTGTACAAAAGACCTGGGCCTGCCTGCTGCAGCGACTTGAAATTACTGAAAACTTTGTGTGTGTATGCATTAACACCAGGGTTCGAATTATTATTTCATTCTTTGTGGGGGTCTCATACAAATAGCAGCGACCGATGTATAACATGATCAAAACACACCCATGGCGTTATGCGCTCAGCAGTAGCCTGAAACTAAATCGTTCTTTTGGAAAAAATGTTTCTCTTAGACTGTTGATTAACATACATGTCGTGATTTATATTAATTGAAAAAGTGCATTTTTTGTAATCTAAATAATAGTGCTGATGATTTTTAGAGACCCTCACAGGTGTATGATTTTACTGCTTTCATGTGAGCTCCCAAGTAATTCGAACCTTGACTAGCACTTAATATCATGTAGTTGTATATATGGGTGCTGGAAGTTGGGCAACAGCCAACATGTTGACGTCCCGCCGACCCTTGACCAGTCGCTATAAGGATCCAGTCCTTTCATTCCCTTTAATTTCTTGTCATATCTCATCTTTGGATTCAGATTTAGTTTTAGGCGGTATGGTCGGAGAAAGTTTGTTTTAACCAGCTGCATTTTGTAGGATTCTGTTTTTCACGCTAAGTTTTCATTATTTCCATGCCAGAACACTAGCCTGCTATGCCAGCCCATAAAGTGGCCAAACATACCCCTAATTCTTTGCGTTTTGATGACGTTGCCGCCCACTTGGTCACATGTCTTAGCAATCTCTATAGCAAATTGCCATTATAATAGCAATCCGCCATGGAACAAGCGTGCCTGCTCTTAAAGGGAATGTGAGATGACGCTCTGATTGGTTTATTGGACGTTACGCCCAAACCACACCTATGACTAATGAAGCTACTTCATACCTACCCATTTTAGATTTGCGTCGGGCGCAAGATTCATTTATCCCACCGGTAAAATAGCAACAGCGCCCGGGACCCTCCCACTATGTAACTGTAACGTTTCCCAGTTCCTCTTCCCTGAGAACTACATCTTCCCCTTCCTAGATTGCTCAGAACTACAATTCCCATAACCCGAACTCAACTACCCAAATTCTGTACACCTGCTCTCACTCAGTCTGTATATAAAGCACACACACACCATTGCCTCTTCGCGAGGTATTGTAAGTACATTTTTGTCTTTCTACTGAGCATATATTCTTGGATTGTTATTCTGGCCTGACCTGTGCATTGTTTATTCAGTATTGTGTTTTGGATATTGCTCTGTACCTTCACCTATAGTCTTGGATTGTTATTTTGGCCTGACCCTTGCATTGTTTATTCAGTATTGTGTTTTGGATTATCCTCAGTACCTTTGCCTGATCTGTTCCTGCCTTGTTTTGTGACTACTAACCTGAGAGAATAAACTGTATTGTTCTTTTACCTTGGGAGTGATCGTTATAGCAACATGCATTTCGCGTTTGATACTTGTTAAAATAGGGCCCACAATGTTTGAAGGTATTTTAAGTATTCTGAACTCAATTGAATTACTTCATGAATGCAAAACTTTTGAAGTAATCAGTTACCTTAATTTTTTTAGTTCTGCTTACTATTTGGGTTTACAGTGTCCTATAATTACCAATTGTTGGCTTTGTCAAATCATATTGATGTTATATTAGAAGCAATTAGGTGATCAGACGTGATTTAATATGTTGGATTGTCTAAGGCATACCACTGATTGTCGGTTTCATTGTGTGCTGTTGGAACTGTGAACTCAGTACCAGTGTGTGAGGTGCCCCATAGAAAGGAGGGAACGTCTTCTGAGTGCATTTGGGCTTTAGGTAACACAATCTGAAAGTATTGCACTGTACATGGTCATTGTATGCATGTACATTACAATCTAACTGTATGCACAATGTGCAATCATTCAGGCCTATTTGTCTATTGTAAGCAAAGAGATCCGATAGATCCAAAATATGCCCATCAGTGAATTTAAATGTCAGTTAGTGAACTTGTTTGTTCTTCCAGGATTTTTGACAGTGTGTTATGGAAGCATTTTGCCAACACACGCTTTAGATAAGTGCCAAACAGCCTGCGGAAAATGTCTGTTTTTCTTCCGGTAACGAATAAATTAAAACGTTATTGAAGACTCAAATCAGCATGTGTGGTCTGGCCTTAGTACTTATAAATTACAATGGATTTGCATATTTTGATCCAAATTTGCCTTTTTATTTGTTGTGTGTTGAACACTGCTTTTTGATAAAGTAAAAAACATTAGTAATGATTATTCAACCTCTATTTGCAACAAAATAGATATGATGAATGATCATATACATATACACTCACCTAAAGGATTATTAGGAACACCATACTAATACTGTGTTTGACCCCCTTTCGCCTTCAGAACTGCATAATTCTACGTGGCATTGATTCATCAAGGTGCTGAAAGCATTCTTTAGAAATGTTGGCCCATATTGACAGGACAGCATCTTGCAGTTGATGGAGATTTGTGGGATGCACATCCAGGGCACGAAGCTCCCGTTCCACCACATCCCAAAGATGCTCTATTGGATTGAGATCTGGTGACTGTGGGGGCCGTTTTAGTACAGTGAACTCATTATCATGTTCAAGAAACCAATTTGAAGTGATTCAAGCTTTGTGACACGGTGCATTATCCTGCTGGAAGTAGCCATCAGAGGATGGGTACATGGTGGCCATAAAGGGATGTACATGGTCAGAAACAATGCTCAGGTAGGCCTTGGCATTTAAACGATGCCCAACTGGTACTAAAGGGCCTAAAGTGTGCCAAGAAAACATCCCCCACACCATTACACCACCACCACCAGCCTGCACAGTGGTAACAAGGCATGATTAATCCATGTTCTCATTCTGTTTATGCCAAATTCTGACTCTACCATCTGAATGTCTCAACAGAAATCGAGAGTCATCAGACCAGGCAACATTTTTCCAGTCTCCAACTGTCCAATTTTGGTGAGCTCTTGCAAATTGTAGCCTCTTTATCTATTTGTAGTGGAGATGAGTGGTACCCAGTGGGTTCTTCTGCTGTTGTAGCCCATCCGCCTCAAGGTTGTGCGTGTTGTGGCTTCACAAATGCTTTGCTGCATACCTCGGTTGTAACGAGTGGTTATTTCAGTCAAAGTTGCTCTTTTATCAGCTTGAAGGAGTCGGCCCATTCTCCTCTGGCCTCTAGCATCAACAAGGCATTTTTGCCCACAGGACTGCCGCATACTGGATGTTTTTCCCTTTTCACACCATTCTTTGTAAACCCTAGAAATGGTTGTGAGTTAAAATCCCAGTAACTGAGCAGATTGTGAAATACTCCGACCGGCCCGTCTGGCACCAACAACTATGCCATGCTCAAAATTGCTTAAATCACCTTTCTTTCCGATTCTGACATTTAGTTTGGAGTTTAGTAGATTGTCTTGACCAGGACCCCAACCCTAAATGCATTGAAGCAACTGCCATGTGATTGGTTGAGTAGATCATTGCATTAAGGAGAAATTGAACGGGTGTTCCTAATAATCCTTTAGGTGAGTGTACTTGTCTGTAAAAATAGCATAGTAGGTCTTACACACTGGGCCCTACGATCTGAAATGCAAGTATCAAACGTGAAATGCAAGTGATTTTGTGGGTAGATCTTGGACGCTGTTGCGTCCAGCGGGATAAATGACTCTTGCGCCCGACGCAAATCTAAAATGGGTATTTACTATATCTGTGGTTGACAGTGCCTTCACTCTCTGGGAAAAAAATAGCATTAAAACATTCATTGATCTTTAAGGAAATGTTATTTTTTGTAGTTTTCCTAACCTGGCTGTAAAACACACTTTGCCCACATCAATTTCTTTCATTATCTGCAGATGAATTAGTTTGCTTCCCTTTACTACCCCCCCACCCAGCCCTGGAATGAGCAATTGTAATTTTTACCTGAACAGAAATCTGTAATTTCAGAAATCTATTCTTGGATTATGTCCTGTGATAAACACTCCACTGATATACCTAAAACTGCTTGGAGAAGGAAATGGGTCTTGAATTTTCAAAGGATTTCTGGGATGGAGTGATTGAAAGAACAAGTTCCACTTCATCTTGTGCTCGACTTCAGTTCAAGCGCCTGACCTGGGCTACAGAGAAGCAGCACTGGACTTCAGGCATTTTGGCATTTCCTTCTCCCCAGTCTTCCTCCAGACTCTGGCACCTTGATTTCTGAATGACATGCAAAATTTGCTTTCATCCGAAAAATGTACTTTGGACCACTTAGCAACAGTCCAGTGCTGCTTCTCTGTAGCCCAGGCCAGGCGCTTCTGCCGCTGTTTCTGGTTCAAAAGTGGCTTCAACTGGGGAATGCAGCACCTGTAGCCCATTTCCTGCACACGCCTGTGCACGGTGGCTCTGGATGTTTGTACTCCAGACTCAGTCCACTGCTTCCGCATGTCATCCAAGGTCTGGAATCGGTCCTTCTCCACAATCTTCCTCAGGGTCCGGTCACCTCTTGTCGTTGTGCAGCGTTTTTTGCCACACTTTTTCCTTCCAACAGACTTCCCACTGAGGTGCCTTGATACAGCACTCTGGGAACAGCCTATTTGTTCAGAAATTTCTTTCTGTGTCTTACCCTCTTGCTTGAGGGTGTCAATGATGGCCTTCTGGACAGCAGTCAGGTCGGCAGTCTTACCCATGA
>JACXGM010038652.1:0-10781 GCA_016801145.1 Umbra pygmaea
GTCTGCGCTGCTCACCTGTCTCCATGTCTGCGCTGCTCAACTGTCTCCATGTCTGCGCTGCTCAACTGTCTTTTTGTCTGCGCTGCTCACCTGTCTCCTTGTCTGCGCTGCTCACCTGTCTCCTTGTCTGCGCTGCTCACCTGTCTCCTTGTCTGCGCTGCTCACCTGTCTCCTTGTCTGCGCTGCTCACCTGTCTCCTTGTCTGCGCTGCTCACCTGTCTCCCTGTCTGCGCTGCTCACCTGTCTCCCTGTCTGCGCTGCTCACCTGTCTCCCGGTCTCCCTGTCTGCGCTGCTCACCTGTCTCCATGTCTGTGCGGATCTGCTCCTCCAGGTCTTCAGGGGACATGTAGGGGCCGGGGCCCTCCTCTCCGGGGCCTTTGGGTTTACACTTCCCACAGCAGCAGTTAAAGCAGCAGCAAAGGCAGCAGCAGAAGTAGCATCCTGTTAACACGCCACAGACAGCGAACAGGCCCTGTGGGGGTGGACACAAATTGTTTTCTATTAATACATGGAAGTGGACAATATACTTTATCACATGACATTAACATTATTCCTAACCTGAACCGTAACATTAACAATCATCCCAACATGTCGAAGTATTTTAAATGACATCAATATTTTGTTATGTTTTTACTCATTACCTTAACTTGAATTCTACACCTGCCACATTGTACGCGCCAGCCTTGCAAAATAAATTTAAACATGCATGTTATTCAGTTATTGTATCTACACTGCTTGTGTGCGTCAACAATGCCAAGCACTCAAATAGAACCTGGTTCTATTTTTGCCTATATGTGACGCTCGATGTGCTGCAAGCCCCAGTGTCATTGTTCTAAACATTCTTCCTCACCTGGGTCATTCAAATCCGAACGAAAATCAACTAGCCGAAATGAGAACTGGAAATGTTCTTTTGTTGAATTTGCAGCATTAGGAGATCATATTTACTGTCAAAAGCTATTTCAATCAAACACATCTAAAAGGGCAAGTCAGATGTTAACATAGGTAGGACCCTTCTTTGATATCACCTTTACATATCTTGCATCAATTGAACTTGTGAGTTTATGGAGAGTTTCTGCTTGAATTTCGTTGTAGGATGTCAGAATAGCCTCCCAGAACTTATGTTTTGATGCAAACTGCCTCCCACACTCATAGATCTTTTGCTTGAGGATGATCCAAAGGTTCTCAATAGGGATGAGGTCAGGGGAGGATGGGGGCCACACTATGAGCTTCTCTCATTTTATGCCCATAGCAGCCAATGACACAGAGCTAGTCTTTGCAGCATGAGATGGTGCATTGTCATGCATGAAGATGATTTTGCTATGGTAGGCACAGTTCTTTATTTTTTACCATAGAAGAAAGTGGTCAGTCAGAAACTCTATATACTTTGCCGAGGTCATTTTCACACCTTCAGGGACCCTAAAGGGGCCTACCAGCTCTCTCCCCATGATTCCAGACCAAAACATGACTCTGCCACCTCCTTGCAGACACCGCAGCCTTATTGGGACATGGTGGCCATCCACCAACCATCCATCTGGACCATCCAGGGTTGCACAGCACTCATCAGTAAACAAGACTGTTTGAAAATTGGTCTCCATGTATTTCTGGGCCCACTGCAACCGTTTCTGTTTGTGAGCATTGGTTAAGAGTGGCCGAATAGTAGGTTTATCCACAACTGCAATCCTTTTGAGGATCCTTCATCTTGAGGTTTGTGGGACTCCAGCGGAACCAGCAAATTCAAATTCCTATTTGCTGCCTTGTAATGGCATTTTAGCAACTGCTCTCTTAATAATCAGATGAATGTCTGGCAGTAACCTTCCTCATTAAGCCTTTATCTGCACAAAACTGTCTGTGCTCTGAATCAGCCACAAATCTCTTCACAGTATTATGATCTAATTAAGTTTGTGAAATACCTCATGTTTTTATACCTTGTCCCAAGCATTGCACTGTTTGACGCTTTTCCGCAGCAGAGAGATCCTTTTTCTTTCCCATATTGCTTGAAACCTGTGGCCTGCTAAATATTATGGGTCATCCTATAAAGTGTATAGTAAAGCCAGTGGCAGGCCGTGAATTTTACACCTAGGCCTTCAATATATTTTAATTAAAACGCATTCTAATAACCTCACAATGACATTATAGGGTTATAGACTATTGTCATTCGGTATAACCAGCCCATATTCATAGTGAACATAAGTTTATTCCACTCGAAAAAGGATATTTAACACGAGGCTCAACACCTATGAGACTTACAATACACTAATTGACCCGACATGACTCAAACCATAAAAATGTACAACTATTACGCACAATGACAGGATGTCGCATCACACATAGCCATCGGATAGCCAAAATCAATGTCCTAACCAATTAAACAAGAACTAACTCACAACACCCAGTCACACCACCACAAACATGCAAAAATGCCAGAAGGAACAATCAGGATTCAACAGGTTTCTTCTATGATATCTGGCAGAACTTACTTAATGGTGCATATACTGCCACCAACTGTACCGGAGTGTGAGGCCGAACACGGCCCACCCAATTCAAATTCTCCTATCTAAACCAGTCACCCTAAGAAATTTAAATACAGTCCTCGCCACCGTAGGCCCCAGCACCACCTCATTTAACCCATACTCCTCCACCAACTTCTCTATCACCCACCCAAACACTTCTTACCTACTTACCTACTACACGCTGCCCGCAATCACACATAGCCACCAGCACCACTGGATGACCCTCCACACTACCCTTCAATCGTGCCCAGTTAGCAAGTTCAAGTTAATCCCACTGCAAACCCATCGCCCCTGCCTCCACCGGTGAGGTCCTAAAGGCCCCCAAACATAACCTCAAAGCCGCAGCTTGAACCACATCCAGAACCTTCAGAACCGATTTAGCAGCAGACCCATACACAAAACACCCATAATCTAAAAGTGACCTAATCAACGCCTGATACATACACAACAAAGTGAGTCTCTGTGCTCCCCAATCATGACCCACCACAGCCCGCATGAGATTCAAAGCCTTTCTACACCTCACACAGACATACTTCACATGAACTCTCTCCGTCAACTTCTTATCAAACCACACACCCAGGTACTTGAACTCTGACACCCGCAGCAAGTCCTGCCCATAGAGACGTAAACTAACACCCGTAACCTTCCTCCTAAAATAAACCATAAAACACGACTTGGCCACTGACAACCTGCACCCCCAAGTCAATGACCACTCCTCCATCACTGTGACTGCCTCCTGCATCTTCCTCATCACCCACTTCACATTCCACCCCCTTTTCCACACTGCATTATCATCTGCATACAGTGCAACTCCCAACGCGTTTTCTTTTCTTTTCTGCCAGAGACACTAGATTGGAAGGTTGTCATTGACGACGATAACAAAACCCATGATCCCACGCTACTTCCAGACGTCATCCAAGTACATCTTTTGCTGTTGTTTTGATTGAGAGACCCCTAGCGGCCAAAAACTACATATTGTACGTTTAAAGAAATCGGAGACAGTGCTCCATTAGGTGCATGGTCAGGTGTGGTTCTCGTTGAGTTGGCAATTTATTTTGTAAATTTTTTTTATTGAACTGCCACTCCTATCAGCAACAGAAATGATGCTGACATAAGGCTAGGGTTGCAGAAACGCTCTAGTTCAGGGGTGGGCAAACTACAGCCCGCGGGACAGATGCGGCTCGCCGGGTCCTTTGATTTGGCCCGCAAGGCGTTTTTACCCTCCACAGTCTTCCGACGCACTAGAGCGTCAAGCGCGATTGTAGCGCAATTATCTCACGACCCATACATTTTAGCTTGAACCAATGGAAAGACGAAGATCAGTCAAAAACAATGAGTGTTAGCTCATCCATGTGGGTTTATCAGAGCCGGAGCTATCGCGCCTCAAATTCGGTCATGTTTTTTTACTTTTTCATTAATCACATTACAGACAGGAAGTAGGACATGAAAATGACAAAATAGCAACTCTGCAATGATGTAGGACATCATCCTGCACAACACTAACATGGTACCGATATGGTTGGAAAGAGGGGGTTCTGCTGATAAAATAATGCCAATGCAAATAATGAGGAGTGGTTCGACAGCTGGAGATATCGCATTTCAAAGTTAAATACTTTTCATTGACTATATTTTGGTAAACTAAAAACATTACATTCAAACAAGGAAGTGGTGTTACAAAACAAAACATTTATTTTCTGTAGGATACGCACCTAACTGTGTAGGGGGCAGGGTTAATTTAATGAAATACCATTTCCTATTTTTCATGCATCGCTATAAAATCCGGCCCTTCATTTTGTTTCAAAAGCTCACTGTGGCCCTCAAGCAAAAATAATTGCCCACCCCTGCTCTAGTTGGTCAAAGAACAAACCCAACATGGCAAACTCGAAATATGATTGGTTAAAAATATGACAATCAACAACATGGTCCCTAAAGGGCTTCAACAGCAGACCGTATTCACTCTAAATTTTGAATACCCCAGTCTACCAGGAGACAACACAGATGAAAAATCTTATTGGATAAAAGCTTTCATTTATATGAGCTGCACCACTAAAAGCAAGGCAACTGAACAGAGTGTACTGTAGCAATGACATGACCTTATTGACTAATTGAAATGAACTTTGTAAAATACATATACTGTTAATGAAAATATATTAAATATGTACAAATATAAATGTCTGATTCTGACTATCTTTCGGCCTGCAGAAAAGTCCTTGCAGGCCCTACCAGACCACCACTGAGTAAAGCCCATTAAGACACGTGTACCTGGTGACACATACCTTTGCCCACCAACTAGAGAGCATAAAATAAGCATTGACATTCTCTTCTCCAAATTGCTGTGCCACATACAGGCCGAGGGAACCGTAGCTGTCATATATGTTTCTCTTGGAGGTGTCTGATAGAACCGAGTGGGCGTTGTTTAGCTCCTTAAACTTATCTGTGGCATCTGGGTTCTCTGGGTTCTTGTCTGGATGGTATTTCAATGCAAGCTTTCTAAATAGAACAGAAGATAAAAAATATAATAAAAGATTACATTTAAAAGATATCCTGGAAAGCTTTGCTAACAGAAATGTCCTGTCTTGATACTATACTGTCTTTACTGTTGTATTTTAGTACATTGACTGGGACCCTGTTGTATTATTTCCCTTGACCAAATATATATTTCAGACTGTCTAAACAATAAACATATTTTCTCTAAATAATGCCAGATGGTGTTCTTTGGCGTGCTCAAATAAATTAAACACTTTGTTTTTAAATACAGTGTTTATATAGAACATGTTGTCAATTGAGGTTCTACAGTGCATTTGGAAAGTATTCACAGCGCTTTACTTTTTCCACATTATGTTTTGTTATTCCGAAATGGATGAAATTCATTATTTCCCTCAAAATTCTACCAGCAATACCCCATAATGACAATGTGAAAGAAGTGTGTTTGAAATTTTAGCTAATTTATTCAAAATAAAAAACGACAAAAGCACATGTACCTAAGTATTTACAACCCCTGCTCAATACTCTGTTGAAGCACCTTTGGCAGCAAGTACAGTCTCAAGTCATTTTGAGTTTGATGCTACCAACTTTGCACACCTAGTTTTGGGTAGTTTATCATATTCTTCTTTGCCACATCTTCTCAAGCTCCATCAGGTTGGATGGGGAGCGTTGGACCACAGCCCATTTTCAGATCTCTCCAGAGATGTTCAATCGGGTTCAAGTCTGGGCTCTGGCTTGGCCACTCAAGGACATTCAGAGTTGTCCTGTAGCCACTCCTTTGTTACCTTGGCTGTGTGCTTAGGGTCATTGTCCTGTTGGAAGATGAACCTTCACCCCAGTCTGAGGTCCAGAGTGCTTTGGAGCAGGTTTTCAGCAAGGATGTCTCTGTACATTGCTGCGTTAATCTTTCCCTCGTTCCCAGTTCCTCCCACTAGAAACATGCCCACAGCATGATACTGCCACCACCATGCTTTACTGTAGGGATGGTATTGGCCAGGTGAGGAGCGGTGCCTAATTTCCTCCAGACATGACACTTGCCATTCAGGCAATAGAGTTCAATCTTTGTTTCTCATGAGCCGCTTTCCAAGTAGTTACAGGAACGTAGTTATAGGAACAGTCTACTTCTAAACAGTTCTACTAACTACTCTCCCCCAAAACCGGTTTTGCTATTTGCATTTGCACTGGCCAAGTGGCCATAGGAACTGGTAGGAGGGATAAGGGAGTGACGCAAGCACCGCAATGGTCTTGGTATTGCGTCGTCACTAGATGACGTAGCGCCACATACAACAACATTTCACAGTTTAATGTTTTTGTAACACTGGGTGTATGATTGGAGATACGTGTGTAAATCATCTTATGTATGCGGATGATCTGGTTGTTTTCAGCTCAAGTAGTGCTGCGTTCCTTCAGGGGCTTGCTGTTTGTTTGTTCAGATTACGAGACTGAAAACGACATCCATGTTGTGTTGATATGTCCTAATAACAGAGTTTGAACCGCGGCATTTAAAAACTAGGCTGGAGTCATAGAAATTGAGTAGCTACTTAAAGGTACAATATGTAATTTTCCAAAACAATAACAAAAGATGTATTTTGCATTAAAAAGCAAACATCACTATACCTATATTATATATATATATTTCTTAGTTGTGTACTTACATTATCCTAAATGTTTCCAAAAACTTTCAAACCTAGCGAAATTTGTAATATAATTCGAAGACACAGGACGTTTCATTGTCTTCCGTCAATGGCGTCATATAAACTTTGACTGCTCTAGTTGTTCTAAGTTCCAGGGAACTGCCAAACATATTGTGAATAAAGTTATAATACTTTTAACAATACATTACTTTGTCAGTGAACATTTTTTTCTGCCGGAGACGCTAGATTGGAAGGTTATCATTGACGACGATAACAAAACCCATGAATGATCCCATGCTACTTCCCGACGTCATCCAAGTACATCTTTTGCTATTGTTTTGATTGAGAGACCCCTGGCGGCCAAAAACTACATATTGTATGTTTAACAGAGAAACACAAAAGACGAAGGCTCCAGCATAATATGTATTATAAGCTACAGACAAACGAAGCGACAGGCGTTATTTATAAGTTGGACCATTCAACGTAGACCTTATAGGAACTCTGGTGCGAGGAACTAAATAATCCCGCAATTTCTTCTATCAGAACACAAGAAAAAAAGGTTTATAGGAACGTTCCAAAAATTCCTGCGGTCGGAAAGCGGCTATGGTCTGAGAGTCCTTTAGGTGCCTTTTGGTAAACTCCAGGTGGGCTCTCATGTGCCATTTACTGAGGATTGGCTTCCGTCTAGCCACTCTACCATACAGACCTGATTGGTGGAGTGCTGCAGAGATGGTTTTTCTTCTGGAAGGTTCTCCTCTCTCCACAGAGAAACACTGGAGCTCTGTCAGTGTGACCATTGGGTTCTTGGTCACCTCCCTGACTAATGCCCTTCTCCCCCGATCGCTCATTTTGGACTCTAGGAAGAGTCCTGGTGGTTCCAATGTTCTTCCATTTACGGATGATGGAGTTCACTGTGCTCATTGGGACATTCAATGCTGCAGATAATTTTTCTGCACCCTTCCCCAGCTCTGTGCCTCGATACAATACTGTCTCTGAGGTCTACAGACAATTCCTTGGAATGCATGGCTTGGTTTGTTCTCTGACATGCACTGTTAACTGTGGGACCTTATATAGACAGGTGTGTCCCTTTCCAAATCATGGCCAATCAATTGAATTTACCACAGGTGGACTCCAATCAGGTTGTGGAAACATTTCAAGGATGATCCGTGGAAACAGGATTTACCTGAGCTCAATTTTGTGTGTCATGGCAAAGGCTGTGAATACTTATGTACATTTATTTAATTTTTTTATTTGAAACACACTTCTTTCACATTATTATTATGGGGTATTGTTTGTAGAATTTTGAGGGAAATAATGAATTTAATCAATTTTGGAATAAGGGTGTAACATAACAAAATGTGGAAAAGGTGAAGCGCTGTGAATACTTTCCGGATGCACTCTAAATGAAAGAAAAAAAAGGTTCTCCTATAATCACAGCCCATTTTTGGGGCTATGTAAAACACTTAATGTTTTTATTAGAACATTAATGGTTCTATAAAGACAGATGCCAAGTTATAACTACAATCAGCTTGACATCGTTTTTAGCTTTTCTCACCCTTTTCATTTTTGCTCTAAATTGTCATTTTGTCATCAACATTTCATGAAGCAGGAAGCACGTCTGCTGTTCATTTTTAATGATGCCAACAGGTTCTGAAAACACTGCTGATTTCATATTCATTAACAACAAACATGGGCTGTTCTAACGCTAACCATATAAATGGTTCCTCAAAGTGAATTCTAATTTGACCAATTAAAAAATGCTTATTGGGAAGGCATCTGAGTGAGTCTGAAATGAATTCATGTTATAATTCATTAGATTCTGACTTAGTACAGTATTGGAGTGCCTGTAATGGAAATATACTGATTACATGAGAGAACTCAAGGCTGAAAACCAAGCAAGCATGAACAACTTTCATTTAGATGTAGATTATAGCATTATAGTAGAATTTATCCTTAAGAAAATCAATAGTCAAATGCAATAATACATTGCAGCATTTTATTGACATTGGGAAACTGTTTTTAAACGAAACATCATAGGCTCCTGTCACATTAACATCTTGATTCATGAAGACTAAGACGTGAGTTTGTTGCTGTTTTAGCCATCATAATGTGCTGTCCCTAAGGGTTTAAAATCTGTATCAGAGTAGACACACGTGTGGGACACGTACACACGCAAGACCCCAATTTGCAAGTCGGGCACACACAAGTACAACTGAGCACGCAACTCAGGTAATGAGCACAGGTAAGCATGTACCTGTAGGACTTCTTAATTTCATCTGGTGTACAGGTCTTGTCAAGACCCAAGACTAGGTAGAGGGTCTCTCCTGAAGTGGACAGGGAACGTTGCCTTTCGTCCGACATCTTCTCTCACCATTACCTGCCCTGCAAAACACATCAACCACAATGATTTGCCAGGATTCCTGATGTCTTCTTGATGGTTGTCTTTTGCACTGCCAGTAACTGTACACTGTAACTGTTTACAGAGCATCTGTATTCATTATTGATAGAACTGGTATAAATAGTAACACATTGCTTCCAACAGAGAACGTACACTTCAATGGTCTCCCAATCCTTTAACTTACTGTCTCTTACTGTCTCTATCTCCAGCGCTCTATTCAATTCAGAAGTTGCAAATTCATTTTTACAGTAAATTTGAGAAAACAAACATAAAAAAACAGAAATCCTATTCTCACATCATGGAACTCATACACTTGATATAACGTTCTGACAAACATTTCTACTACATTTCTCCAGTTATTCCTTGTTCTGTGGGACTTTTTCATCCCTCTCTCTACCCTACCTGTTTGTCCAGACCGTTAGCCCCAGAGATGCTGTCCTTCTGGGGAGAGCCAGATGAGTCACTGGAGTCAGCTGTCCACTCTTTGGGGACTAGACCAGGGTATGACATGAATAAAATATACTGTCAACTAGTTTGTCATGGGCTCAAGTTTCAGTAGGCCCAGCTGCCACACTGAAAATCGGGTACAATGAAAGTCGATTTCTGTACTCAAATAGCGAAATGAAGTTGAAATAGGAGGTGATGTGAAACAGATGAGGCAATTGTGTAATAATAGTACTGTATATAAGGAGCCTCCAAAAAAGTCCTTCAAGAGCAAGGATGGGTCGAGGCTCACCATCCTGACAACAGATGTGTCAGCGAATAATCCAACACTGCGAACAACATTCCCCAAAGACAAATTAGTAGGATTTTGGGCATTTCACCTACAGTGCACAATATTATTAAAAGAGTCAAGGAATCCGGTCAAATCTCGGTGTGTAAAGGGCAAGGCCACTTCTGAATGCACGCGATCTCCAATCCCTCAGACGTCTCTGTTTTAAAACGTCAAGAGTTTGTAATGGATATCCTGAAATGAGCTCGGGAATACTTTGGTAAACATTTGTGAGTCAACATCATTCACCACGGCATCCCCAGGGTCAAGTTAAGGCTTTACTACGCAAAGCAGAAGCTATACATGTAACGATTCCCAGTTCTCCTTCCCAGAAAACGGCCACTTCCTTGGTTTATGTTGCTCAGAACTACAATTCCCATTCCCCAGTTCTACTTCCTGTGGACTACAGCTTCCCTAGTCATGCCTCCTCAGGACTACAGTTCCCATACCCGGACTCAATTATCCTGATTCACCACACCTGCTCACTCCATTCCAGTATTTAAGTCACACACCTCTCCTTGCCTCTTTGCGAGGTATTGTGAGTATTCTTTGATTCATTACTGAGTATTAGATTCTATATTGTTATTCCGGTTTGACCTTTGCATTGTGTTTTGATATTTCTGCCTTGGATTCTCCTTTGTGCTTTTGCCTACGTTTGTATATTGTTATTCTGGCCTGACCCCTGCATTGTTTGGTTTATTCTGCCTTGGATTCTCCTTTGTGCTTTTGCCTACCTTCTTGGATTATAGAATAAACATTGTTCATTTTTACATTTTGGAGTGAATCATTACAGAATACCTCGCCAAACATTTCTAATATGGCTGGGAGTGAGCCATTTTTCGGTGGCTGGGACCAGGAGGATCCAATGTGGGATCTCTACGAAGCCTCCTATGAGGACTTTGTAATCAGGGAAGCTGTAGATGGGGACTACATACTTCCCCGTCGTGTCTTTGAGACACCTGCCCCTTTTGAAGCTCCAAAG
>JACXGM010038653.1:0-10781 GCA_016801145.1 Umbra pygmaea
ATTGGTCATTAACATTCATGGTGATCTGAGGGGGCGGGAGAGTCTCGGTGAGGGGGCTAAAATGACAATTCATATAGTGTCTTTCTGTCATTTGCACTAAAAACATCCCTGTCTCATGTTAAGGTCCCTAACCCCTCACATAATCATGACACATCGCACATTATCTAAGCACCCATCTCAATAACATGGATTATCAATACGACATTATTAGTGTCCATTAGGAAGTTCAATCCATTGTTTATGGCCTGACCAGCCGCGGGAAAACCGTTACTCTGAGTGACGCGGTGCATGAGTTTTAAAATAGTCGTTTTTGACAATCAAGTGCCACCCCAAATAAAAGACTGGCCCAAGATGGCCCCCCCAGAAATAATGTCCTGGCTACGCCCCTGGTATCTGAGGCATGTGATTGGTGAAAAGCCAGGTTCGAATTGGCCTCCCTTGTTTTTTTCTTTACGATGAAATGACCATTCAATGTCGAGCTCGGTCAAACCTAGCCTCACCCTGATTGGCTGAAAATGTTAAACGCTCAAAAAAAGTATTTTTTTTAGCGTTTCTAGCATTTAACTGCATTACTGCCCACTAGACAGACCACAGACAGGACTGGACCACCCACGCAGTAGCAGAAGGGTGCTGTTCCGCTCTACCAGCTATAGAAGAAAATGATAATGGAATGTTTTGATAAGGGAAATTGCAAAACCAGTAAAAAAACAACTGTAAATTTATTTATTGTAAACATGAACCAATGGCAATCAAAACCACATTAAACTGAAGTAACTGAAGCTGCTTGCCAATCAATTCTGATTGTAAAGTACCTTACCAATGATATAAAAGTGTATTACATCATTTTTAGAAGTTGTTAAACCCACGTCAAGAAGCGGGACAAGTTGCACACCGGGAGAGGAGGGTGAATGATTAGCGAGGGATACCCGGTTCGTCTACCAGTCACAACATATCATATAAAAACATTACTGACAATTTGATAATTGAATTAATAAGTCTATTTTTTACTGATAACTTAAACTATGCTAAAATAAATGTTACTGGAATAATTTGAGGAATGTTTCATTTACATAGAACGTGTTGTCTTTCTTAACGCATAATGCACCTTTTCGTGAAGTGAAAAATCGATTCCTGACCAATCGATGACAACAAATTCAGCACCTTCCCTTGGGACAGCGCCTTTGTAACGTCGAACGTAAGAGGCAGCGCGTTAAGAAGCTTTCTAAGGGACACTTCGGGGAACACACTTAGGAACATAAACAACTTCGGTAAGCTATATCTTTTTGAGTCTTCTTAGCCCGCTAAGAAGTATGAACGTTATCGGGGAACCGGGCCCTGTTTCCTCCAGTCCAGACAGTAATATGAGCCAGCGCCACCAAATTAAGATCCACTGACCGCAGCTGGAAATGAGGTTTATTGGATGAATAGAAAATGTGCAATATGCATCCAAACGTAATTAGACAGGTGCATAAATTTGGGCACCACAACAGAAATATCACATCAATATTTAGTTGAGCCTTCTTTAGCAGAAATAACAGCCTCTAGATGTTATTCAAAAAGGGGGACCAGAGGGTGTGTGCCAATTATAGGGTTATTACACTTCTCAGCCTCCCTGGTAAAGTCTACTCTAAGGTGCTAGAAAGGAGGGTTCGGCCGATAGTTGAACCTCAGGTTGAAGATGAACAATGCGAATTTCGTCCTGGTTTTCTGTTGTACCTGAACGTTAATTGGACTCACCTGGTGTCCCAGGACTAAATAAGTCTCAGATCACAGAGTTGCAAGGAAAGAGTAGAGTGGATCTGGCTTCGAGTGTGTCACATTTGAAGTGTCTAATGAAGTGTCACATTATGTCATATTGTCATGTGATGTTGCCCAAACAATGTTTTTTCTGATCAGTTAATACAGTTTTCTTAAATGGACTGATTTATCTTTTCAAATTGTACTTTAATAGACTGTTAACCCAGACACCTATGATTTTCGTATTCTGTATTGCAATAAAATAGCAATTAGTCAACATATTTCTTGTAATTATGAATATTGTCAGGCAGCGCAACCACATTGTCAGGTGGTGCAACCAGGTAAAATACTACTTTAAACCAATAAAAAGTAAATTAAAGTGAACATATGTTTGAAAAATGTGATGTACATAATTATTCTATTAAAAAATATACCTTTTAAATTTGTTAAGTATTTATTCACGTTTTAAATATAAAGTTGGGTGTTGGAAAACCAAAATACCCACCCCCTACAATAAAGTATGCTTAACTTACTTTTAATACCAAGCTTAACTACAAAATAATAATGTATAAGGCACTATAGACACTCTCATGTATACTTAGCAAAAACAATCACTTCGAAAAAAAGACGGAAGTGTGTTACTTCTTGTTTAAATTTTTGTTGTGCCACCTGACATTTTTTGGGTGGTGAAATTGCAAATACAGTTAAAAAATGTATTAAAACCCCTGTAAATATTGTGCAAACATTAAGACTTGTTTGAACACACTTCCATATTTAAAGATTATTTTAAAAACACATTTTTAAAAGCATTATTTGTCAATGACCCACATTCAACTCTTTTTACTATGATCTACTTAATGATGGGGCCTTGCCTTTAGCAGATTTGTTAAAGTACAACGTAAAAATACTTTCCGGGTCCATCTGAGTTAACTGAGTTTTGGAACATTCCTAATTAAGAAAAACATAGGTAGTTAAACAGAGTTCATAAATAACCAGTGATAAATAAAATGAATAGGAAGAGTAAAACGATCAATTAAGATCACTGGTTAGTTATGATCTCCTTATCTGGTCATATAGGTCTTAATCAGGAACTTGCATAAAAGGGTGAACACAGCAAAGGACTTTTACCTAGTACTTTTTAAAACTCTGGTCTTTAGCAAATGTTGAATTTAGTATTAAGGTGAGCCCAAAATCGCATGAAGTACGTTCTGAGGGAAAAATTTATCAAAACCGAAATATGTGAAATATAAACGTATGAGAGGGTCAATTACGTTTGTAGGGAACTAAATTTAACAACTGAATAACGTTAAATATGAACATATGAAGGTCATGACATAGGATTTAAGCAGTGTAGATTTTGCTAAGGCAGGGGTCGGGGATGGTGGACAGGCTTATAAATTTGCAACTTTCATGCCAGTGTTCGCGAGTCCAAATACAGATGGACACTGTGTGTTTTGTTCTCCATTCCAGCATGATGCAGACAGGGGATTGTGAGTTTTTTGTAATGTTAACCCTAAACTTAATTCTAACCTTAACCTCACTAAAGTCATGTCTAACCTTAACCATTAGTAATGTCATCCCTAACCTTAACTATTGGTAACCTCATGCCAAACCTTAACCATTAGTAACCTCCTGCCTAACCTTAACCGTTAGTAACCTCATGCCTAACCTTAACCGTTAGTAACCTCATGCCTAACCTTAACCGTTAGTGTTCTCATGCCTAACCTTAACCCTAACTTTAACTGTGAATGTTGCAATATAATTTAGAACACTATGGAATGTGTGGAATGTTCTCGCATGAATCCGCAAAACAGAATGTTAAATTTCACCTTGTCTCATTGCTACAAGTACCAATGGATTCAGGGGTTAGTCTTTTTTTTTCAACATTGCTCTTTAAACTAGCAAGTGATTGTGAGTCACTGTTTGAGGGAACACTCACTTACCTGTTAAACTCAATTAGCTTTGGCAGACACAGAACACATCTGAGAGTTTTGAGTGCAAGACATGAACAGAAAATCCCTGCTGATGATGCCTCTTACTCTTGTGGCGATGATGGCTGCTTAGCAGTCAATTGTCAGCTAGTGACACAGTTAAGGCTCTAACGTAGAATGTGGTGGTAAGCTTGGTGCCACCATACATTATAATTAATTTGTAGGCATTTCGAGGTTTGGCCTGTTGCACGTAAATAAGACAATTGTCCATTTTAAAATAACATTGTTGTGCACTTACAGTACGTCATGCAGTTCATTGTATCAAGGGATGGGTTTGGGTGAATAAATAAATTGTACTGTATATAGTGGCACCTGGAGGCCTTCTGTAGATTATTATTCCTATAGCCAAAATGAGATTACATAAGGACATTATTTTGAAAGTGAGAACTTTCTTGTTAACATGTCAGAGTTCAAGCCTCAACGTGCCTACAACTTATTTATTCATCAAACCCCATCCCCATCACTCTTGTTTGTGTGTAAAAAGCTAACATATCTCTGACAAACCTTGAAATCTATAATATCATCTTTGATTGTATGTTTGTTAGTGTGCATTTAACTCACATGGGTGAATGGAGGGTGAAAGTTGGAGGCCCACAATTTTTGGTGTTAGAATGGTTGTCTGAGGAAAAAGGATCACCATCAATGTACTACTTCTAAAGAAGTAGAATTAAAATATATTGGTTGAAATTTACAGCACACATACTCACATGGTGGATGGGCCAGGCTGAATCCAGAGCATCTAGGAGAGTTGGTTTAGGGTTAAATTTGAACCTGAATCACTGTCGTATGAACTTGACTTGTGCAAACATTTAGCCTCACTGCTTGTCTCACTGCTTGTCATCTTGTCTGGTACACCTCTTATTGCATTGGACATACACGATATAGCCAAAAGAGCTTTTGTAAGGTCAGGCACTGATGTTGATGAGATGGCTGGGCTCACAATCAATGTTCCAATTCATCCCAAATGTGTTCAATGGTGTAGAGATCAGGACTCTGTGCAGGCCACACAAGTTCCTCTGTAACCAAACCATGTCTTTATGGACTCCACTTTGTACACAGGGGAACAGTCATGCTAGAGCAGAAAATGGGGCCTACCCCAAACCCTGAAAAACAGCCCCAGAATATTATCCCTCCAAAGTTCACAGTAGCACTATGAATTCCTGTAGGTAGGGTTCTCCATCCAGCATAGAGTTCTGTATAGTACTGCTGGTTTGCTTCTAAAGCTAAGCAGGGTCGGTCCTGGTTAGCCCCTGGATGGGAGACCAATGCTGCTGGAAGTGGTGTTGGAGGGCCAGTAGAGGTCTCTCTTCCCTCTGGTCTAAAGATCAATCCCAATGTCCCTTGGCAGTGATGGGGAAATCTGTGTACGGTACAGTCTTTCGAAAGGGACGTTAAATGGGTGTGCTGACGCTCTGTGGCCACTATCCCATGCCACTATTTGTAAGAGTAGGGGTGTTAACCCCAGTGTCCTGGACAAATTTCCAATCTGGTCCTCATACCATCATGGCAACCTAATCATCCCTTTCTCTCAATTGGCTCATTCATTCCCCACCCTTCTTCACAGGCTGTTGTTGCAAATGAGAAAGAGTTCTCAATCAACTTGCCTGGTAAACTAACTGCACTAAACCACCACACCCAGATTCATCCATCAGACTGCCAGATCATGAAGTGTGATTCATCACTCCAGAGACCACATTTCTATGTGGGGCAGAACTTTCACAAACTGAGATGTGGCATCCTATGACAGGCCCACTTTTAAAGTCACAGAGCTCTTTATTAAGACGCATTGTACTGCCAGTACTGGTCTGTGGAGATTTCATAGCTCTGTCTTGGATTTTATTCACCTGTGAGCAATGGGTGTGGCCAACATACTTGAACTCAAGAATTAGTATAGGTGTCCAGACATTTTTGGCCATAAATTGTATATTAAGTGACACACAATGTTTTGAATATTTGTCTTAACCTGACTTAATAAGCACTAAGTAGTACATTTGTGAAAAAGTGCTTACGATGGAGGGTAATCCTTACTGTAGCGCTGCTGTATGGATGCTGAGGACAAAAAAAAGAATGTTTAGTGATTGTGTTATTTGTGATTTTTATGTAAACCTTGTTTACCAGTAAAGCTGACAGCATGACACGTTCTTGTTTACACTGATTAAAAGTGGCGAGTGAAAGTCTACACACCACATGCATAGACTTCACAATATGGCTTCTAAAATATTAATCCGTTTTACTCAATAAACTAACTATGCTCTATTGGTCATAGACATAGTAAGTTATATTTATGATTTGGGTCCCAATAAATGTAAAGAAAATAATATTTTGGGCTTCTGAAAAATAATGATCTATTTTCCAAATATCTTTGGAAATGCCTACAATGAATTTTTGTCAACCACATCAAAAAGCCATCCACATAAATACAGTATTTAGGCACCAGCTAGATTGATTTGGCTTCTTCCAAGTAAACCCTGTTGCATTCGCATTTCCCTGTACTTATCTTTGGATCATTGAAAAGACTGAATAATGTTCAGAATTGGACAGTGGTTCAAAATTAAGCAATTTTACCACACTAGAAAGAGGGGAAAACATGGAAGTAGGCTACACAATCGCTGGACTATTTCAAATGTCATCTTAAATCTTACCAGATGAAGAATTAAAGAATTAAAGACAACATATCTAATTTGTCTTTGTATGCTTAGGTGTGTCCATTTGAACACATTCCCATCAAACACAGCAACAAGGTGAGCCTGCAGATAAAGATGGATGCAATCCGCTCCTCTGTTATATATTATAGCTTACTAGGCTTAACACTTAACATGAAATCAATCTTTTTCTTTTCTTACAAATGACTGCTGTACACTGCTCAAAAGAATCAAGGGAACACTCAAATCACACATCGAACTCGAGGAACAAAACATATTATTGATCAAAATCTTTTCATTTGTATTGTGATTTCCCAAATTTTTCTCCTTTTCCAATTCCCTCTAATCCAGCCTTGTCAGCAGCTCCGCAGCTCCATGGACAGATCTGCGGGACGGCGAAGGGCGCACACATGGTTCATCCAACCACATGTTGCTCAGCCGCCGATTCTATTTGCGCTGTGAATCCAACACAGAATCTTTTAGTCGGATCATGCACGGGATGATTACGTTCACCAACCAAATGTCCACAATTGAAATTAAAGGGACCCAATCTGGACACAAGGAGTCGCTGGAGAGCGATGTGGCAGGATAGATAATCGGATTTATCTAACCCAAATCCCAGGCAGCACTATGCCAATTTGTGCTGCTTCATGCAGGAGGCCAGAGGAAATTCAGAGAACCCAGTCAGGCTCGAACCCATGACTATCATGCCGTATACTGTTGTGCAATGCAGCGTCTTAGCCCACTACGTCACGCAGAACCCCGAAAAGATCAAAATCTTTACTGTACATGGTGTAATATGTTGAGAACAAAATTATGTAACAATGGTCAATGAAAGCCAAAATATCCAACCAATTGAGGCCTGGATTCAAGCTCACATGAAAATCAATGTAACCAATTGAATCATCAGGGCATCTGTGAGCTCCTGGACAGTCTATGGCACTACTTGGTGCTGTTGGATGCACTGATACAAATGTCCCAGAGGTTCTCAATTGGATTCAAGCCTGGAGAACATAAGGGTCAGTCAATGGTATCAATGCCTTCATCATCAAGACTTGCCTACACACTGTGCCCACATGAAGCGAGGCATTGTCCTTCACCAGGAGGAACCCAGGGCCCACCGCACCAATGTAAGGTCTGACGATGGGTCTGAAGATTTCATCCTTGTACCTAACAGCAGTCAGGGTACTGTTGGCTAGTATTCGTAGGTCTGTGGGAACCAAGTATATGGCTCCCTAGAGCATTACTGACCCACCGCCAACTGTTGGATGATGTTGCATTCACCACAGCGTATCCAGAAGAGAACAGGGTGCCAATGGTAAACCTGCCAATTCACAAAAGCCATTCCGGCTGCACAGTGCAGGGCTGTGAGCACAGGTCACACTAGAGGACATGGCACCCTCATGGCACCCTCATGGAGCCTGGTAGCATCTCCATTCAAACATATTGATGTGCTATGCTGGAGGAGCTGGACTACCTGTGCAACCTAAATGGGCTGCAGGTACACCCTCATGCTACCAGTAATGACAAGGACACTAGCAAAATGCAAAACTGAAGAAAATTCAGTCAGGAAGAACAAAGAGAGAGCAATTGTCTGTGGCTACCACCTGCAAAACCATTCCCTTTTTAGGGGTTGTCTTGTGTATGCTTCTCCAGTACACCTGTTGTCACTTTCATTTCACTTTCAACAGGTGACATTGATTCACAAGTATGCTTCCTAACTGGACAAATTGACTTATACTGTGATGATTGCGTGGTCCCTTAAGTTTTTTGAGCAGTGTAGTTAGGTGTTGCATTTTTGAGACTGTGTAAGGGCTTGTCAACTTTCAAAGTATTGATTCTTTGGATTACAGTCAAGACTTACTAGGCAGGTTGTGTCGTCTGCACCTGAGACACAGGCTAGTCAACAGGATGAGTGACAGGAGGACCGCTCCACTTAACAGCAGTGCATACAGCTGCATAGACACCTCCATTCTGTCTGCAGGAAGACCATAGAAGTAATACAACATTTGGGGCGGCAAGGTGGGCTCGTGGGTAGTGGTATCTGAATAGTGTCAGAAAGATGACAAATACTCTTTCCCTAACTTTAAAGGTAAGCAAAACAGTTAACACTAATTGCCTCTTTTCCCTCGTAACACCCCGTTAATAAGCAACAAATTATTAAATAACATAGAATAAATATATTTTTTATCAAAAGACAGTTTGCGATGATCTGCTGTTTGACAATTCAACTGCTTTTCTCAATTTAAAGGTATCTTTAGACCAGGATTAAAAACATCCCCTGTTGTTGTAATAAAGGAAGTTGAACAAGGTCACCACTCAGTAAAAATGGTTGGGTCAGTATTAAGTCATACAATTTTTCCTTTCCATGGTTTTTGATTAATAATTTCACAGTGTTCTCTTTCTCTCCCTCCCTTTCTCACTGACTGACTTCAGCTCTCTATTAATGGCTCGGAAACAGATTTCCTATACATTTTTTTTTCTTTCAAAGTAAATCCCTCTTCTTAACCTGTGCATCTTATTAACAAAGCAGTCCAAAGTTTGGTAAACCATCATGAAAGTGTAAATTTTGTCAGGTATATTAGTCTCACTGTAATGATGTAATGTAGTTTGTGCCAGAGCTGGTGTAGTGGTCTATGCTCCTGAATCTGGAGCACGCATGTCCCCTGGCAACAGGGGTTCGAGGTCTGGCTTGGCAGACTGTGTGCACCCTTCCTCTCTGTCTCCCCCTACCTGTCTTCCTGGCTTCTGCTTCCTCCTGTCCTGTCAATAAAAATATAAATAAAATACCCCTTCCCCCCACCACCCTCAAAAAACAAGTTGTAATGTATTTTTAAACGCATATTGATTCTGAAAATTATGGGAGGTAAATGGTAGCTAAAACATGCGTTATTTCATAGAAAATATTTTATTTACTAAAATGTGACTAAAAGTCTGTCATTTTATTCAATAATTTTAGTAATCTATTTTTTTCTCTATTAATTGTGCACTTCATTCATGTGCACAATTAGATTGCTTTGTCCAACCACAACACAACTGTTGTGTAGAGTAGTATCAGACTGTTAAAACCTAAAATGACTATTTCGGACATGAACAAATCTATTGCTGGATTCAAAAGAGAGACGCATACCTATTTCGCTCAAGAGGAGTAAACGATAATTTTAGAGAAATACTATGAGTACAGTAAATATAATACAGACGTAAAGCAGGAAGGAAAGATGGCAAAAAAATCGCCACCTGCATCAGTTAAGGCACATTGATATCACTGCCCTGTCATTAGAGCAAAACTAGATCTGACAATAATTACAATTGTGTATTCCATTAAACCAATATGTGGCTTAGATGAATGTTCCGTATCAATCACAGCATACATACAACTACCTGTTATGTTCGCAGAATAAGTTACCATTGCGATGTAACCCGGCGGTAACAGGTGAGCCACCGTCGTGATACTGAAAACCGAGGGTTAAACCTGAAGTTAGTTCTCTAACCCCAAATCTTGCTTCGTTGGCCTCAGGTGTCTCCCATGTTCCCATTTGCTCTTTCCCTCTTCTTGTTGCCAGTTTGACTTGTGTGTTCCCATTCCATATTTTCTTGTTTTCCCAGTGCCTGTCTGTCTACTACCTGACTAACGTGATATATATGTATGTATATGTATATGTGTATATGTATGTATGTATATGTATATGTATATGTGTATATGTATGTATGTATATGTATATGTATATGTGTATATGTATGTATGTATGTATATGTATATGTATATGTGTATATATATGTGTATATATATATGTGTGTGTATATATATATATATATATGTATATGTGTGTGTGTATATATATATGTATATGTGTATATGTATATATGTATATATATATATATATATGTGTGTATATGTATATGTATATAAAAGTCCTTCTCAAGAAATTAGCATATTGTGATAAAGTTCATTATTTTCCATTAGCATATTTCATCTGACCAATAAAATAAGTGTTTGTAATACAAAAACAAAGAAAAAGTCAACCTTCAAATAATTATGTTCAGTTATGCACTCAATACTTGGTATTTGCAGAAATGACTGCTTCAATGTGGCATGGCATGGAGGCAATCTGCCTGTGGCACTGCTGAGGTGTGATGGAGGCCCACGATGCTTCGATAGCGGCCTTAAGCTCATCCAGAGTGTTGGGTCTTGCATCTCTCAACTTCCTCTTCACAATATCCCACAGATTCTCTATGGGGTTCAGGTCAGGAGAGTTGGCAGGCCAATTGAGCACAGTAATACCATGGTCAGTAAACCATTTATCAGTGGTTTTGGCACTGTGAGCAGGTGCCAGGTCGTGCTGAAAAATGAAATCTTCATCTCCATGAAGCTTTTCAGCAGATGGAAGCATGAAATGCTCCAAAATCTCCT
>JACXGM010038654.1:0-10780 GCA_016801145.1 Umbra pygmaea
TTTGGCATGTCTGTCAGGATTTTAACAAACTTCTACAGGTGCACCATTGAGAGCATCCTCTCAGGCTGCATTACAGCCTGGTACGGCAGCTGCTCCGCTGCTGATCGTAAGGCCCTTCAGAGGGTGGTGAAGTCAGCAGAGCGCATCATTGGCTGCTGCCTCCCCTCCGTGCAAGGCATCTACCATAAGCGATGCCTTAAAACATCATCAAAGACCACAGCCACCCAGGCCGTGAACTTTTCTCACTACTGCCATCTGGTAGACGTTACCGGAGCATCAAGGCACGGACCACCAGACTCAAAAACAGTTTCTTCCCACAGGCCATCTGGCTGCTCAACATGGAACACAGACACTGATCACAAATCGTCTGTTGAGCACAAACACTCTCTGGTCACTTTATGCTCTTTACATCTGATGTAGCAGAATTCAAATGCACCTTCAAAAGCAAATTTTCCATGCCAATTCTATAACATTTACTACTTCTACTGTTGTACATTTTCCAGACCACTGCTTAGTTCATAGCGTTTTATTATTATCATTATTATTACTATTATTATTTACTATTGTGATTACTATTTTAAAATTATTATATTGTTGTAATTCTTGTTTTTAAGCCCACTGCATAGAATCGCCGAGCCATGTCAAAAAGAATTTCTCTGCATAGGATGATGTATGTTATTCAATGCATATGATAAATAAACCACTTTGACTTTCGACTTTGACACAACTACCGTAAGTAAACAGAGAGAATAGTTGTTTGAGGAACAATTGAGACACAGGAGGTGCAACAGCTAACGCATACCGGGCCATCAGGTCCAGGATAGACCCCTCCACTTGGCATGTCGTAGCCTGGGGTAGGGCCACAGGGAGCGGGAGGCGGGATGTTGGCACCACCCCCGTGAATGACAGTGGTGGTGGTGGTGGTGGTTTGCTGGTCTTTGTTCCTGCAGATCTTCTTCCGGCAACAGCAGCAGATACCAGCAGGGATCCCCAGTAGGAGGAGCAGGGCCATGAGGGGACTGCCTCTATTCTCATGTTTGTCTGGACGGACGGGGGGGGGCGCAGAGGGAGAGGAGGCAAGCTGGTGAGTGGGGTGGGGGCGGAGTTTATTTTAGGACACATCACAGGGGAAGGAGTGATTGACAGATGACAAGTGTTTTGCCTTGTGTTCTGTGTGTAGTTTTTCTTTTCTAAAACTGTCCTATTTTTAGTCCCCCAGTCACTACCCTCACCGGTACTCTAGTCCGATACTCTCTAGGCTTCCAGTTGAAGCTAGGGCTGATGTTAACATTTTACAGCTACCATTCAAAGCACTAGATGGACTTGCTCCTACTATTTTCTCTGAAAGAGTCCTGATGTACAGTACATAGCTATAGGTACCCTACTATCTGACACCAAATCCCAGGCCTGCGTACAGTTTCTAGAATTTTTAGACAAACAGCTGGAGACAGGGCCTTCTCCCATAAAGCTCTAATATTGTGGAATGATCTACTGATCCATGTAAAAGATGTAGACTCAGTCTGATACAGACTGATGTCTTTGGTAGGTTTTATGATTAAGTGTAGTCTGGCTCAGGGGCATGAAGATGAATCATGGCAGCAGGGCACTGGATTGTTTAACCATGCTTGCGGAATTTGCCTTGTGGATACCCTTTCTCCCCTAGGATAACCTCTCTCCACTGGGATACCCTCTCTCCACTGGGATACCCTCTCTCCCCTGGGATACCCTTTCTCCACTGAGATACCCTCTCTGGGATACCCTCTCTCCCCTGGGATACCCTCTCTCCACTGGGATACTCTTGCTCCACTGGGATACCCTCTCTCCTCTGGGACACCCTCTCTCCCCTGGGACACCCTCTCTCCCCTGGGATACCCTCTCTCCACTGGGATACCTTCTCTCCCCTGGGATACCTTCTCTCCCCTAGGATACCCTCTCTCCAATGCTCCTGAGCCGAAACACATGCCCCATTCCCTCCCTCTTCACCGGTTGCATCACATCGTTCTTTTTACCTGGGGCTTTACCGATAGGATAGATAGAACTCTGTTGGTTTTACTCAGACTTGTCTCAGGGTAGTTAATGGTCTTTTGGACCATTTGGTGAGCTGCTGTTGTGCTTGGAAAAGTGTTTGGAGCCATTTCCTCCTTGGTTGGTCTGAGACGTTGGAATCGAGCCACATTACCCTATTTTAAATATATTTTCGAATGATCTGGCCTGAAAATGTCATGTACACTTTGGGGTCCACGTGGCTTAAAGTCACTGCATTGGAGGACAGTCTGCATCATGATAGTCAGGGGTGGGAATAAATGTTCACTGCCAAACTAATATATTGTTACATTTTTTTTTTCTTTATTCACCTTGTGTTTGGCGGTTCCCTGGAACTTAAGAGCAACTAGAGCAGTCAAAGGTTATATGACGCCATTGACGGAAGACAAAATGAAACGTCTGTGTCTTCGAATTATGTTAAACATTTCTCTGGGTTTGAAAGTTGGTGGAAACATTTAGGATAATCTAAGTACACAACTAATAAATATATATAATATAGGTATAGGGATGTTTGCTTTTTAATGCAAAGTACGTCTTTTGTTATTGTTTTGGAACACTACGTATTGTACCTTTAAGACAGAAAATGACTTTGTCCTCACAGGGTCCTGCAAAAGATACTAATATGGGATTTTTTTCAAAGTTTTACTATCCTTGTGAAAGTCCTAATATTATCTGTTAAAACAAGTACACACACCTACAAGTTCCATTTTGACAACAGAGACGATTCTGTCTCGTCTGTCCTTCAGCGTGTAGGAGCCAACGTCTGATGTGTTGACGTTCCGGATATTGATGTTGTTGGAACCAACTGTGACCCTGTCCCAGTAGGTTGAGATATCCTGCGCCACCACCGCCCCATCATACACCAGAGTTACATTGGCATAAGCGCCCGAAAAGGAGAGATGGGCATCGACCTTGTTGAGGCCAGCCAATGAGATGGAGAGCTCTTCGCCTGCAACGCATTTCTCATATCGGCGGGCGACTGAGTGAGAGATGAGAGGAAAACTAGCATTAAAGATAGAGAGAGAAAGTAAGAGTCAAGGGACACGGAGAAGTGAGTTGCAATAATTAAATTAACAATAACTGATCATGCAAAACAACAGCGATAATATCACGTCTCCTGTACTTACTGGTCACAGAAACTTTGAGTGAGGACATTGCGTAGTTCCAGAGGTTTTTCTGGACATAGATGCCCTCATCCTCGTATGTCACCTTTAGACAGTTAAAGTTAACAGCGATGACTGGGTCAACTTTAAGTGCACTTAAAAACATGTAATAACAGGAGGTTTAAACTGGTCCCCCACACAAATCAAATCCACAACTCTGCCTTTGCAAGCACAAAACTCTAGAAACTGATTGACAGAAAATACATATACAGAGGATGACAGTGTATTTTATTGTTCCTGAGGGAACTGTGACTTTAAATGGACATTCCCTCACCTTGTCCAGATACCAGTTCTTGTCGGATCCTGATCCAGACACCCTTCCCCTCTTAGCCTGAGTGGAAAAAGAGCCACGTTTCCAGCACAGGTAGGTCTTTAGGGGCTCTGCAGCGGGGGTGAACTCCAGCGTCTGAGCACTAGTTGGGAGGATGATCTTCAGTTGATTACCGTGGGTTACACGCTCCTTCTGGGGAGACCCCTGTACGCCATCTGGGGATAAGAGAAAGAGGAAAGCAGGGTAATACAGATGTGATCGCTGCTTTGCAGCACAACTTTGTCACGTTGGCCAGGGTTTGATTCTGGTCTTACATTATTGGACAAACTGATTAATCCACGTGTGTCACAATGTGTCCGTCCTATTGCGGATGTGTGTTTGGCGAATGTTTATAACATTTGCATGTTTACTGACTAAAGCCTTCAATTTTGAACAAGCCATGTACAAAAATAAGAACAGGATGGCTCAGTAATGTGCTTGGAGGAGGCATGTTTATGCCCTTGACCATCCCGCCCCTATAGAGTTGCCTGCATGTCAGGGTCAAAGGGGAATCAGACATTGGACAACCATTTGGGAGTGGAGAAAAATTGATGAATATTTTCATGTCTTACTCTCCTTTAAGCCTTCTTAGGTCAGCCACCACTCTTAGGTGCAGAATGGTCAAAGATTGTTCACATGCATCCTCCAAGCACGTGTCACCTAGCTGTTCGATTGTCATAACACTTTGTTGTTCAACACTGAAGTCAATTGTGTCTGACTATTTACTAATCTACACTGAGCAGTCCTGAACCAATTTACGCCACCCCTAGTAGAGCCCCTGGGCTTCCTGAAATGCCGCAACCAGAATATGAACCCTAGTCATTTGTGCTATACGGCAGCCACACAGAGACACCAATAACCACACTTTTTTGAGAGGGGGGGCACATGTTGCCAAGCCATTCCATTCTTAACAAACTGCTCGTACAACACGGAAGCCTTACTGTACATACACACCACCACAGACTTGAGGCAAATCAGTCGGCGTTGCATTTTGGGCATTTTGGGCGTGTTGAGCGACCAGAGCGTCAAGCAGAAAAGTTGAAGTTTGTTCAACTTTATGGTAATGAGCTATGATGCGGTTCAGCGGCTAACGACCAGCAACCAATCGAAATATAGACATCCTTTGATGACGGTCCTGGAGTGTGTCATGAACCCAACTCTCCGAGTCCAACGTCAACGTCTTCTCCTCAAATACAATAAAGCAGCAACAAACACAACAACTTCCCGATGATCCATAATGATCCAGTGATACACATATGAGGATGAGTTCAACTCTTATTGGAAATATGTTCCCTCGATTTAAGGGGGAATGCAATTCATTTGCTCACAATATATTTAAGGCTAAGTATGCTAGTCCTGCCCTATTTTATACAGTCTGATCATACCACGTCAGAGCGGCCAAAACGTCTAAAGCTTCCCTATACTTTTTTGACAAGCGTCCTTGACAGGGCGTCCAGAGCATATTTGGAAGCTCAAGTCTGTGGCGGTGTGTACGTACAGTTAAAGTCAGTACATACAATATATGGGAATATTAATCTCATTTCTTTTTTAAGAGAACAACTCATCTAACTAACATAACATCTGCAGTAATCAACATGCAGGTCTCAAAAATTCCCAGATATTAATATTTTTCACTCTGGTGATTGATTTCATTTTAATCGTCATAGGGAGCATGTTTTCCTTTCTTTATCCACAAGGTGCTTTTATTTAAGTCTATTTCCATAACCTTTGATTTCTTAACGTCATTTTCCAGAAATGAATTCTTGCAGCTCTGTACATACACTCACCGGCCACTTGATTAGGTACACCTGTTCAACTGCTTGTTAACGCAAATATCTAATCAGCCAATCACGAGGCAGTGAATGCATTTCGACATCTAGACATGGTCAAGACATTCTGCTGAAGTCCAAACCAAACATCAATATGGGGAAGAACGGTGATTCAAGTGACTTTTGGTTTGAGTAGTTCAGAAATTGCTGATCTACTGGGATTTTCCACACAATAACATTAAATGTTCTGAAAAAGAGAAAATGTCCAGTGAGCAGCAAATGCCTTCTAGCTGGAAGAGGTCAGAGGGTAATGGCCAGACTGGTTTGAGCTGATAGAAAGGCAACACTGAGTGAAACAACCACTTGTTACAACCAAGGTACTCAAAAGAGCATCTCTAATTGCACAACATGTCTAAACTTAGCAGAAGAGCACACCCAGTACCACTCCAGAAAGCTAAGAACAGGAAACTGAGGCTTATATTTGCACGGCCCACAACAATCGGACAATGAAAATTGGAAAACGTTGCCTGGTCCCATAAGTCTAGGCAGTCATTGGCATACACGGTTTTCAGTACAGGTGAGAACATGCACGCATGTAATGTAAGGAGATTGCACAGGTTAACTACATATATTGATACATAAGGAAAACCATTGGGTCTCATTTGGATAAATGTCTATCATGAATCCTCTCTCCTGTTTCCTCTCTCTGTAACAAGGAAACCTATAATTGGTTGAGTGGTTGAGGAGATGTAAATTAAGTAGGCTAGGGAAAGTGTGTTTTCCTCACATCAACTGTGTTCTTTATACAAGATTATCATGTGTACTTGTGCAGACTTATCAATGCCAGTGGTGCTATTATCAAACATTTTCTGTTTCCGGGGAAGAGATTTACAAGTGGACTATTACAAAAATGTTAAATGATGGCAGTCCCTGCTGTCAAAACACATCCCGGCAGGGAACCATCATTCCATCAGCTTATGATTTTGTTTGTAATTTATTAACCATTTCGTCTCAAAGAATTCATGTTCAATACACAGTAAGCTACAACTCACCGACAATAAGGGCGGAGCCCAGCAGGATCAAAAGTGTCCACATCGTCTGTATGGGAGGTAAAGCAGAAGAGTTATAACGACTGAATTTACATGGCAAGGTAAGTTAAGCTAAATTATCCCGGGCAGCGCTATGCCAATTTGCGCTCTCATCCTGGGGCTCCAGGCAAGCTTGGAGAAGTCGTGGTCAGGATAAAGCTGAGATCACTGTAAGGTAGCTGTCCTGCAAAGCAGTGCCTTAGCCCATTACCTCACGCAGAGCCCATTGGGGTTTATGTTATTGATTTTTCCCTGGTCCTTACATTGAATGCTTTTGGTGTAGGTTAATGAAAGCATACGTTTCAGGCCAGACCAGCTCTTATCATCTCTTTGAGATAACAAATAATTGTCAGGGTCCTAGAGCATCATTTAACGAGCATGCCTGTAGTTGTGTTTGTGCATGCGTGTAAGTGTGAGTGTATATAAATCCAGCATAATGTGAGTTTACTAGGACTGGTTTATCACCCTGGCTTTGTAGCCCTCGATTGAATACTCAAAAAGCAAAAACTCTGTTTCGTCTTACACATCATCACTTTTCCCTTCCCTATGTTCTTGCATCTGTTTTTTCAAGTCAATTTATTGTCAGGGTATTGTCAGACTATTGTCAGAGTATTGTCAAACTTTTGTCAGAGTATTGTCAGAGTATTGTAACTGAAAAAAGTGTTGTGTCATGATGCTAGCTCTATATATAGTAATTAAATAGCAGATCATTATTGCAATGAAATGTCTGCAAGGAAAGGTGTACCAAATTTGTGAGTATGTCCCAGAATGTAGTTGTGGTGTTGGAGAGATTGGAGACCAGATGCGGGAGGAGTGTTCAAGTGGTTTACTGAACCATATACGTAAAGCCATGTATACAGAGACACGCTGCAACACAATGGTGCACAGGAACTGCACAACGGATATATGTATTATACTGTGATCTTACCATGGCACAGACACGACATAACATACGCCTAATTCGACTGCTCACATTCCATTATGTACGACACATTAACGAGGTGAAGACTAAATCAATAATGAAACTTGCAAAGAAATCACAATGTACTGACACATGACTAAACGTATACTCTCCTGACAGGGAACAGGGCCACAATAACACGTGCCGACCGTTCCATAACACTGGGATTAAATAGGCATCTTGATTACTCATCACGCACCGGTGTGGGAGTGCCCCATCCATGCATAATGATTAACCAAGCGCCATAACCATCAGCTCAATCGCCACGACAGCCCAGTCAATCCCGGCCATCGTGACATTATCCCCCACCAAAAGGCACTGCCGCAGCCGTGTCAGGCCAAAGTCCCCCACAAAACACCCCAACCCCACCAAAACAGAAACGCAGGCAGGGCAGGGTGGGAGGGCAGACCCTTCCTTGTAGAGGCAGAAGGCCCTCATTCCTCAGAAGCACCCCATCCAGCACCAGGGAGGAAAGGAGGGATCAGCCGGCAGGTCCGGTATCACCCGCAGAACCCAGTGGCGCATCAAGCCCGGTGACGACGACGCAGACACAGCCTGTCGGTGGCATCGTAGGCTCGTCCCGACAGTGGCGACATGAGCTCATCCCGGTAATAGTACCACCACTGGTACTGAGGGGTCTCTCCCTCCGCATCTCAGAGTACTTTGTTTAATCATGCCCACTTGCACGTACAGTGAGTGGAAAAATGACTGATCATTTCTTTGCCAAGTGGGCAAACGTACAAAATCAGCAGGGGTGTAAAATCCAGCCCAGTGAGGGCTGGCGTTAACAGAGACTGACTAATGGACTCTAATAAATCAATGTGTTTTTTTGTTCTGTTTTATATTTTACATTTTGCCAGTGCTAGGCACTGTGGTTTATGTTGGTCTGTCCCTTTAAGTACATGTGGCACCTCTCTCTAGTTTGGCTATTGCTATGATAGGGTTTAGGTTAGGTTAGGCTAGTATCTTGTAGATCTGATTGATGTTTACATTCAGCCTTGTTCGATTAGTCAGTTAGTTGTCAGTATATAACGCTGGCCAAACTAGATAGAGGTGTCGGGCATAGATTATTGTCATGGTGAGTTCAGTTTCTTGTGTTTATTCTGTGTGGTTACGGACCTGTTCTTGTTCCAGAACGCTCTGCTAGTTTGTGCCCTTGCCACCATTTAGCGTTGTAAGAAGCGTATATATATATATATATTGTGGTGAATTAGCTTCTGATTACTATGCACCCTGTGTCGCGGTGAAGAGCACAGTAGAGTAAACTTCTAGGCGTTGTATTCATTTGTTCTGTTGTGTACATGTCAAGTAACCGTTCCACCATTTATTAAAACCTGCAAACTCCATTCCAGCTCGGTCTCCCTCATTCAACCACACCAAACCGAGACAAGGGGATCAAATCATTTTTTTCCTCACTGTACACACAGAATAATTTTTCTGATCTTATCAGGACTTTTACATTTTAAGTCATTTAGCAGATGCTCCTATCCAGACAGTAGCCTAATTACAGGGACATCCCCTGGTGCAACTAAGTGTAAAGTGTCTTGCTCAAGGATACAATGACATTTGGCAAAGGCAGGGATCAAAACCGGCAACCTTCCGACTCCCTAACCACTAAGCCCTCAATCATGCCCTCATACCATGATGGCAACCTAATTATCCTCAGCTTTCAATTGGCTCATTAATTTCCTTCCCTCCCCCACTTCTCCACAGGCCATTGCTGTTTATGTGAATAAGGGCCTATTTACATTGCGAAAGTTGTCAAAAAATTTAAGATACCGTTCATGTAATTTAATTCATAATTTCCATACTGTTTCTGTTTACATTGACGTTGTGTGATGGCAATCATGCAGGACTTCTACTACTGGATGTGTGTGCATTTAGCATAGAAACCAGAATAGCCCATTGACCTACACAGACAATTGTCTAGTAGTGATTTTCCAGTTTTAGCTATACTGTGTTAATTGAGGTGTTAAATAACACTTTTGAGTGTTAAATCAACACAATAGAACCCCAGTGGTGGTGTTAAATAACAGTGTTAGGTGTCACACTGTTACTTACAGTAAGTTTGGGTGTAAAAACTTGAAACAATAAGCAAGTTAAAATTGTAATCCTATTGAAAGTGTTTATTTAACTTGAATTCTGTGAGGACTATATAAAGACAAAGAGTGTTCATTTTAACACCATGCGAGTGCGATGCACTCAGTTTTCAGTCAACTTGCCTGGTAAAATAAAGCTCAAATAACATCCTTTCCTATTGGAAATCTGCAAAGATGCAAGATACCAATTATTGATGTCTTAATAATTGTCTTGGTTAGGCTTCATCAGATTTAGGCTCCTTTTATCAAATTCAGAAAAACTCTAAATTACCCAGCTCTTTCAGTTTATTACTGTTTTTAAATGGACTGCATTTTGTTCAGTGATAATAGCCGCACCTATCTATTGGAATATACTGTATCAGAATAAGAATGCTTTTTGGGGGACATCATAACAATTCCCCTTTTAGGGATGGATTTTCTTGGCAAAGAAGAAATGCTTAAAACAGGGAAGTAAATTAATAATTTCATAACATGTGTCTGGGATATTTTGTTTAGCTTATTTTTTTATTTTATAATTATTTTACCAATTTAATTTGCAACAACCTGTAGCTGGGGAAGGTAGTCTTCCCGCAGGAAATTCTTCAAGGTCACATGTGACACACCATTGAATATTGTCCTTGATCAGGGGTCTTCAACCTGGGGTCTGGGCATCCTAGGAGTCCGTGGAGCTACTGTGGCGGGTCATTGGAAGATCTCACAAAAGCATTATTTTCAAATGTGAAGTGTACTTCATGAGTTATTATTGAGGAAGGCAAGGAGGTTTAGAGTTAATGGTGGTTTTTGGTGTGGGATAAGGTTTTTCAAAGACAATTTTAAAAAGATATGTGTAGGTTTAACTATAAAAAAACTTTTCTTGGTTGAAGACCCCTACTAGATATTGTAACCTATTGAAAGATACACAGGACTTAGCCAATGAATCCGGACCATTATTTCGGAAAATGTTGAGGATTACTGTTATATAAAGGTATAATGAATAGGCCTTAATGCTATGCATATGTATATATGCCCCTATTGTTAACAGAGGAGAATGGGGTAAATAAATCATGGACTTTTGTTCATTATAGTTTAGTTTAGCTTACTCATGTCACTGCCTCACACGTAAACAAAAGGAAATTAATTATGGCTATGGATTTATACAGCCATGTACAGTAATGTACAGTTTTAATGAAATCTAGTGAAAGATACACAGGACCCACCCAATGAAACTCAGCAATTATTTCAGAAAATGTTAATGATTAGGCTTGTCACGATAACAAATTTTGCTGGACGATAATACGAGAGAGAGAGAGAGAGAGAGAGAGAGAGAGAGAGAGAGAGAGAGAGAGAGAGAGAGAGAGAGAGAGAGAG
>JACXGM010038655.1:0-10780 GCA_016801145.1 Umbra pygmaea
TAAAGCTCTTTTTAAACCTTATCAGGGCTATGTAAAGCTCTGTTTAAACCTTATCAGGGCTATGTAAAGCTCTGTTTAAACCTTATCTGGGCTATTTAAAGCATTTTTTAAACCTTATCAGGGCTATGTAAAGCTCTGTTTAAACCTTATCAGGGCTATGTAAAGCTCTGTTTTAACCTCATCAGGGTTATGTGGAGCTCTGTTTAAACCTTATCAGGGCTATGTAAAGCTCTGTTTAAACCTTGTCAGGGCTATGTAAAGCTCTGTTTAAACCTTATCAGGGCTATGTAAAGCTCTGTTTTAACCTTATCAGGGCTATGTAAAGCTCTGTTTAAACCTTATCAGGGCTATGTAAAGCTCTGTTTTAACCTTATCAGGGCTATGTAAAGCTCTGTTTAAACCTCACCAGGGCTATGCATACTCTGGTTTAGAACTCATCAAGTCTATGTAAAACTCTTTTTAGGAGCTCAGCAGTTCTGTGAAAAGCTAAGTTTAGGAGCTCAGCAGTTCCGCGTGAAGCTGAGGTTATAATACTCTGGTTAGGCTCTCGACATTTAAATCTGTTTAGAACCCTCCCTGGGTATGACCATGCTGCTAACTGACTTTAATGTCAAAGCAAAAGGGACTGTTAGTCATGAGGTCATAACGTTAGAAGGGGTCAGTTGGTGTTCATTGACCCCTGTATCTCTGGGCCTCAGAATAGAGTTTGTGATGAGCAAGCTAACTGGTTCAGACTGTTGAAGGTTCACCTGATTGTTGGATCAATATCACATGGTCCCTTTGTTTTGATCTCAATTCAGTCTGAAGTGTCACACTCACTCTCGCTAGCTGAGGGACATAAGGTCACCTGACCCCATGACCCAAGCAGGGGGAAGAGGGGGGAGGGGTGAGGATGTGTTGGGGGGGGTGAGCATGAAATTAATTAATTAATTAGTGGTTTAAAATAGTGGCCCTGAGTACTGTGAAGGATTAGCCGTTGTTCTATGTGAAGCATGAAACACAAAACTATTTTGATTCTGTCAGATTTGTGTGTTATGTACTGTGTGTGTATGTGCTTATTTTGGAATAACATGTGATTAAGTTGGACATATAGCATTAATCAATTTGAAAACAGGCTCAGAGGGGTCGATTATGAAACCTAATCTAATTTTTGCAGTACATTGGCCTCTGTAGGACATTCTAGCGTCAGGAGGAAGACTGACATTACCATGGGTTACATCCTGTAGCCAACTCAACTAATATCAGGGTTTCTTACGTATGTTCTGGGCGATTATATCAGCATTTGCTTTTGTGTCTACTGACGTGAGCTAATCTCTCATGCAGATTAGAATACATAGAAATAGAATGGATAGAAAGGGCATTCAACTGCTTGGCGTGGTCATTTGATTAGTACACAACAAAATGGCGATTGTTGTTAGTTGTCACGGTGACAACATACAAATCGGTTTAATGCGGAAGTAGGCCATAGGTCTTTGCAACGGCATGGTACACATAAAAATGGCTGCCGCTCTGACCATTCTGCTACATTGATTTGAATTGGAATGGCCTTTCTATCCATTTCATTTCTATGTTAGAATCACATCTGTCTTGATGTGATTTAACTCACTTTAACACCTTTTTAGCTAAATTTTAAATTCTCAGCTTCACTGCAGTAATATGTTTTGCTCAAATACAAGGTCATGTGTTTGAGGGAATCTACAGCGGTAGCATGACACAGCATTCACAGTCGGAAAACTGACGGATGGCCTACAGATTATGCCCGTCCACTTTTAACCACTGTACTCTACAGTGTAAAAAAAAATAAACAAAATAAAACACAATATAAGTAAAAACAACTTATTTATTTGTTATTCTTTTGTAAAATTAAAATAAAACTGAAATGGAATGCATCCTCTTAATTTTGTTTGGGTTGATTTGTATATGTTTTTTTACAGTGTAAACTTTGCCCTGATTGGTCATATGTTTCACTCTAGTTTGAGTATTGTTGTTTGAAAGCATTTTTATATAGATTTGCTTTTCTGGAGTCTGACCTGAAGATGGATCGAGGGAGAGAAAAAGAAGGAGTGGAAAAGTAGAGACCAAATAAAATTGCATATTTTCTCTCTATTTATTTAATCTCTTCCCAACCACAGGTATTCAGTCCAGTATCATTGTGTTTTATTGCCATCTCTGTTTACTCCCTTACAATACTACAGTCTTTGTCAGCCCTGAACCAATCGACTGTTCATCCTGATACAGTAGATAATCCATGGAGATTGTGATACTTTATCCAAATGGTGATAAATAAACCACAGAGAGTGTGATACCTTATCAAAATGGTGATAGATAAAACATGGATAGTTTGATACCTTATCCAACTGGGACAGCCACGTGTGTTTGTGTGTATGTATGTGTGTGTATGTGTGTGCATGTGTATGTACTGTGTGTGTGTGTGTGTGTGTGTGTGTGTGTGTGTGTGTGTGTGTTTGTAGGTGTGTGATTTATATGTTTTTGTGTGTTTATGTGTATGTGTATAAATCAGGGAGTCAGTGGAGGCTGGTGACTTAAAATATTGAGAAGGATGGGATATTCATGTTATAATTGTGGACCTTGTTTATTGAGCCAAGGTAACTAAGCATGTATGTGTAAAATGCAATATAAAATAGGACAAGGGTTTTTCCCCTCTTTCACACAGGGCAGGACAGATATGCCCTAGAAACACACACCTAAGGGTATGCATTTTGACTAAACAGTCACAGAATGTTATGCTGTGAAATAGACAAATGGGAAGATGACTTACAATGTTAAGATGGGAAGAATCACATCAGGGTAATTATTTATGGATGGTGTTGGTGTCTTGACATTTCTTCCACTCAAGGGTGAGTTAGGACGGTGGATGACCAGGGGTTCAGTTTAGGATGCCATGGGTGAGTTAAGGACGGTGGATGACCAGGGGTTCAGTTCAGGATGCCATGGGTGAGTTAAGGACGGTGGATGACCAGGGGTTCAGTTTAGGATGCCATGGGTGAGTTAAGGACGGTGGATGACCAGGGGTTCAGTTCAGGATGCCATGGGTGAGCCATGGATGAACAGAGTGTAGAGGACAAGCAGAGAGAAATTCATGTTAAACACAAAATGTAAATTAATCTCAATGAAAGAAACTGGAGCATACGTTGATTTTAAACATTTATTACTAATCAAATTAGTTTGGTACATTTTATTAGAAAAAAAATAATTTATCTTAACAAAATGGTTAGCAAACTGGTTAATCATATTGTTGTACCAGTTGGTATTTTTTGGAGTGATTTCAGAATTCCTTTCAGAATTTCCTCTCTACTCCCATAGTAGATCTTTAGTCTCTTGGGGCATGAGAAGCTTCTTTCTACCCCAGCTGAGGTTGCCCCCCTGTAGCGACTAAGCACAATCATTTGTACTTCTCAGGCATCGCTACATCAAGTCCACTGTTCTTGTAGTACAGGACTGTGTCACACAGCTTCACGTTGTCTTCTTTTTTTTTTTTACAGTAAAATACATGTAGCTCTGTTTTAAGGCTACCCTGATACAAAAATAGCCATAGGTCTCTAAAAGGCTTTTTTAACGCATCACATGGGAACTGTTGTTTAAATATTCAATTTACTACTGTACAACAATTCAAGGAATTGCATTTGGTCAAGGCCTTTGTACCTCTATGCTATCTGAGAGTTGATGTTATTATGTATTAACTCATACAATGTCTTGTAGGTGTGCCTCACATCCTGAGTGCCTTGATGACATAAAATTATTTGCCACAATATGGACAATCCTGGAAGTGAAATTCCAATGTATTGGTGCTGTTTAATCAACATCACCCTTTTAGTAGACTTGTAAAAAAATTGGTGCCGATGTGCATGGCGATGAATGAAGTTTGCACTCAGAGCTACTTCTCTTAATTTTGCCTGCAGGCCATTCAAGTCCGAAGCCATTAAAGTGGCACCATCATACATTTGAGCTACAAGTTTCTCCATGAAGTTAAACTCAGCTACAGTATCTCCGAGTTCACCGAATCAAAAATAGACTGTGCATCCCATCCACTTGACACTTCAAAAAAGCCCCCAAAATGTCATGTATACAGCCCTGATCATCCACATAACTGACAATACTGATAACTGTGAGTGACAGCTAATGTTAGTTGTTTCATCCAATTGCCATGCAGAAAAATGAGGTGCATCTTCTACTTTTTTAACCTCACTTTTGATAGATGATGAGATGAATCAAATAATTCTGAATTTGGTTTGAGATCCCAGAGAAGACAGTAGAAGTTTCCATAGGCTCAGCAGGTAAATCATCAAAACGAGCAATAACGTCTGCTCTTTGTAGTTACCCTTGTTAGCGGAACATTCCTTCTCGTCGCCTAAAAGACAATTCTTGCATCCACAAAAATGCATTTTTGTCAATAAGTAAGCCTCTTAAGAACATTTCTGTTTCTTCGTACTTTTTATTGTGCTGCGCAGTCTGAATACCCTGACCTTCGGCATTACGTGATCAATGCAATGCTTTCTCAGAAGCTGGAATCTGAAGTGGGCACTGTTCCTTGTTTTTCTCATGCCTTACACATGCACAATCTATGTTCTTCAGGTCATTGAATACCACTTCTGCCCAAGTCTCAAAATTCCGAATTAACAGACAAGGCCAGCAAAACAAGCGTTCGGACGAAATGCTCCCTGTTAGCCAACCATGTTTTTCATTCCACTTGGTATTAACCCTCCTTGGTCTTTTAAAGCTTTAGAGTGTCAAACGTGATTATCTCACAAACCGTCCATGCAACTAAACTTGGTACCGTTGGAAAGAAGAGTATTAGATGCAAATAATGAGTGGTGGCCCATCTCTCTGGGTTCATCAGAGCCAGAGATATCGCGCCTCAAAACCGACGATGGTCTTTCTTTTTGACAAAAAAAATCACAGACAGGAAGTAGGAAATGAAAATTACAAAATAACCAATTTACAATGATGTAGGACATCATCTTGCATAAAACAACCATTTTTGGAGTTGGAATTTATCTGGATTTTAAAAACCTAGTTAGAAATGGCCGTAGCATTTTGATGTTGACTTGATTGTATGGCCTCCAAACTTTGCAAACTGGTCCAGGAGCCCTGGGGGCATGACAATAAGCAATTAAAACATTATTCATTATAGATAACATGCTTTTACATGTAAAAAACAACAACAAATACATACATTCTTTAGTTTTTTGGGATAAATATTTAATAAAACATAAAATTCAATGACCCAGGATGTTGAATTTCATTCATCCATGTTGTAGCCATGGGACTTACTTCAAAACCATAAGGCACTTCACCGTCGGTCAAAGTATGACCTTTCTAGAGGCCAAAAAGTCAACTGTGTGCCAGGCAGACCTAATGCCTGCAGTATACTTAACGTTCCCGATTGCGGGGATTTCGAGCGTGCGAGCCAAGGGCACGCACCACTCTTTTTCACAAAACGGAAACAGGAAGCATGGACGAGTTCAAGGGCACAGTAAACGATTCATAATAACACAGTAAACGATTCATAATAACACAGTAAACGATTCATAATAACACAGTTAATGGTTCATAAAAACACAGTTAAGATAATCTTAGCAACTGTTGACATTAATGTCAATGCTGCTGCCAGTTCTGCCATCGTTTACCTTTTTCTTCTTCTTCTAGTCTGAAGAAATATCAAAGTCTGTAGCCTTTCCTCAGCTGCGACACCTCTGTTCAGGAGAAGACTGCAACTTGTGTCGCAAGCACCTCAAGTATAAATAGTTACAGCGCACCCATGACGTCACTTTGGCGCGCGCCAGGACGGGAATGTAGTATACTGTGCACTTAACCCACAAGACTTTTACTTTTTTACTTTTTCATTGTACTTCAAGGAATGAAAGGGATTTTAACCCAAAATCTGTACTAGAATTTGCCATTTTTTCATAGTAAAATCGTGCACATATGACTTGACCTAGCTAACTAAAATGCGCCAACACAAAACAACGTTATAGAACTAAGAAAAATATGTTACAGACTAAACTCAGACAAATGGATGTAAATATAATGAACTACCTACTTTTTGAAATATATATTTATGAACATGTTTTATATAGTTAAGATGCTGAACAATCAATATCTTAATCTCTCTATCTCCATCACTCTATCCAACATTACCAACTCACTACACTATCTGTCACACCTGCATACTGCTACATTCATCTCCTATCGTTTGATTGGATGAAAAAAATCTCAGTTCATATTTTAACAAATCAGAAGTCGAAGGACATTCTCCTCTATAGTTCTAAATTACTGCGTAAGTCTATGGGAAGAAGGATGGTCCATAAATGAATGGGAGTTGTAGGGCTGAGAGGAGGACATGATTTTCCATCCTCCGGCTATTCTAGCTTCCTCCAAAGTTTTCACTACTGAAGGCCACTGAGAAATGTGTGTTTCATTACAACGTTTTACCTAATAATTATCACTTTTTACCTTTTATTTAATACCACTGTTTAAATTAAGTTTACTGAGTGTATTCATAATGAGTATTGTAGTGCAGAGAGACAGTGGTTAATCTCTTCCTTCCTCATCTTTGTATTTCTTTAATTTTTTACTTTATTTAACCAGGTAAGCACGTTGACAACAGATTCTCATTTGAAACGGTAGATCTTCAGATTAAACAAGAATTTGTACAGATAGTGCAACAAATGTCAGCATATGGAGGTAGATATTTGGTGTTACACATACAAGACAACATACAGAGTAAAAATAAAATCTTTAATGCCTGAAGCTCCACCAATCAACTTCCACCCACACCCTACATCAGAGTTCAGGAATTGATCTTCTAAACTTATATATTTACTTAGAGATCACATGTACGGTATATATAAAGAGAGTTCTGTAACATCAGCATCAAAATGAATAAATACATGATAAATAAATCTTGAAATTACTGACATAGAAATAATGAAAATAGAAACATCAGAAATGATTATAAAAACTAAAACTATTTACCAATGACATTTTGGCTAAATAAATGTAAACTGAAAACTTGCATACAGAAATGAACTAAACCCTAGAAAGGTACACTAAATGAAATGTAAAGACATGTAAACTAATGAAACATAAACTAAAGACAAGTGAACCAAAGACCTGTAAACTCAGGATGTAGTAGGATTGGAAAATGTAACTACGGAACTATACACGAAGGATAGAAAATACAACCTTTCATCTAATTTCACATCCTGTTCGACCACGGCACTGTGTGTGTGTGTGTGTGTGTGTGTGTGTGTGTGTGTGTGTGTGTTCAAATGTTTTCAGTCACTTTGTGTGCTTGCAGAGTTCGCGTGCTAGACATTCCAAGATGAATTGTCGTCCTTGAGGCTCCAATTAAATGTGTCAATCAAATGTGAATAAATCGATTTAACACTGTCACTCAACCACCTGTATCTAAACACCAGGTGCTGTAGCTACACATTTTTATAGAATTATACTAAATATTTTGTGGTTTTCTGATAAGACAATTATCAACTGCAATGATATGGCACATGATTGATGATGTTATAGCTGTAATAATTATACATTATACATCAAGCTGTCATTAGCGGGTGCCAAGAACACAAGATTTATTTGTGTTTTAGTTTAAGTTGTGGTATAAAATCATTAACATTGTTGGCTTTTAGCACAAGGCTTTCATCCAGAGTGACTTACAGGGGGATTTACCTTGTCCACCATGGTGCCTCATGGGGATCAAACCCACAAACCTGGCAATTGGATTGCCCTGCTAATAAAGAAACACTGCACAGATCCCTAAGGTACCACGTTACTGCACTGATCCAGAAAGATCTGCACAGAACTACCTGTTCTCATGGCATTACGTGGGTAACCATATGTAATGAAAATGTTGTCACATTAAGTTGACAGACTTACAGATAGGGCCATTGAAATGTGAACTTTTGTACATATTGAATTGCCATTCTAGCAGAACATTTCCAAGAATGGACCAATCGTTTACAGTTTATAGTTTACAGGTTGGTTGGGAAAAGTTTAATTTAGGCATAACATACTAGGTTATTGAGGTTTAGGTTAGGGTGAGGTTTAGGTTAGGGTGAGGTTTAGGTTAGGGTGAGGTTTAGGTTAGGGTGAGGTTTAGGTTAGGGTAAGGTGAGGTTAGGTTAAGGTAAACAGACTTTTTTAACATTTTATCAACATACGAGGCTTCACGTTTTCATGGCTTCGGAAACATCCATGTGTATGAATTTCTTGTTTTGTAATTTTTTATGTATCGATATGAGAACACAAGGCCAGACAGATCAGCTTGAACCATAAATTTCTAGACAGAATCCTGAACCACATTGACAAATAATTTTGATACCAAGTGTAATTGAATTGGACCTCATAGTAATACATACAATGGTTTAAGTAAAATAATGTGTGCAGACTTAACCACTGGTAAATTGTTTTGGGTCCAGATCACCTAATAAGATTAGGATATCCAAGTGGACGGAGCAAAAACAGAACCCAAAAATGTAATATCTGACTCTTCTGGGAGCTAATATCAGCTCCATAGTATTATGTTTAAAGCTAGACAATATATGGTTTTATTCAAAGCGAATATTCTAACCTTGTATATATTCAGTAATGTCTGCAGGTATATTGATTGTTGAGTCACTGCGATGAGGATCCATGCTCTCACCTTGCGGATGACTTGATTTGACATGTGTGACAACTTAATTTGACAGCCACAGAGGGTCTGCTTTTTGATTCCATCTCAGAGGACAGGGACAAGGAAAGAGGTCTACAGTTGTTGTATTTTCTTAACAGGCCACGTTTATGCAAAATTTTTAACAGACTAGCAGAGTTGGAGTTTTGAAAAGAAGCATTTTAAACCTTTATATGTTGATAAAATTGTTTCATAAAGAAAAATTACTCCTTATATCTTGTCATTTCTTTTTGGTCCCTTACAGTGGCAATATTCAGATTGTTCACGTTCAACGTCTTAATCTATTTAGAATATCATTACTAGCTAATGTAAGCTGTCAGAAGTATTAAAAAAACTGTCAAAAACGATCAAAAATCAATTTATAAAGTTTCAAGCTTTCAGAACTGTGCCTCAAGGTAGACCTTGGAGCTGCCACTCTCAGCTGCTTTATGGTTGATATCATTATTTCTTTGGACTCATCAACCTCATCCCCAGGCGGGTACGCGCAGCTCGTACTGTACGCATCTTGGCCTTCAAAGAGTGACCTGTGGAACAGACAGTAAGATTATTTCATATTTAGATTTTAGTGAATCACAATACTGTGAGGCATGGCTCCAGGGAGCAGTAAAAGACACAAAAGAGAAGCTGTCCCACTAAATCACACAGCACATTTCATCCCAGTGTTCACCAGAAATGGGGACTTGAGATTGAAATTCGACACCTCGAGTCTTATAAAAATGTACTTCCGACTCAATTCAGAATCATCTTCTTGTGACTTCAGATTTCACTTGACTTCAGTGCATTATGCAAAATTAAAATTAAAGATGCCGGAACTTTATCAGCCAGCTTTAAATGCACCAGAGATGTCAGTATACAGTAATCTGTAGGTGAGTAAGGTAGCTAGTTAGCAAAGCAATGTTGTATAAAGGCATGCTATTTTAAGTTGTGACATAGCATTGAGGCTAGCTAAATAACAAATTAGTGTACAGGTATAATAGGTGTTTAAGTTTGTTTAATAATTCAGGAAAATACTTAGATTGCTAGACAACACTATAGGAGCTAGTTAACGCTAGCTAACGCTGGTGCCAATGGCTACAGTTGTGTTGACATTAGCATGTTCAGGTGTATTTAAGGGTTGCACACAGTACTTGGACATGTAATTAAACAATTTAATTTAATCAGTATTTGTATTAGCACTGAAATAGACTAATAAAATCTTTCAAAATAAATATTCTTTGCATATTCAAACCAATGGTAATGGGCTATGTTATATTTTAATATTGACATGTAGCTAGTAGTAATGTGCAAATATGTTTAAGGGACTTGATTCAGTCTCTGGGTCACAGAATTCAGACTTGACTCAGACTCTAAATCAGAGACTTCAGACTTGACTTAGATTCTTGATCAGAGATTTCAGACTTGACTCAGACTCCTATACACTGACTCGTGGACATGTCTGGTGTTCACTGATTCAGCAATACATGCCTTGGTGTACCCAGAGTCAGTGTACTGTACTATCTATCAAGACAACTCCACAGATATGTTACAATATTTTGCCAAGCGTTAGTTACAACCTTGTTATTGGTGCTTGAGTATAGAACACACGTGGACAAAAGCATTGTTGGAGATACCTGGTAGATTGATCACACTAGGTCAGAATTCCTCACATGTATTTTGGCAGAATTGTCTGTGAATGAGAGTAGTGAGGTCTATAACTAAAGTTGATCTAATGTATCTTTACATCTTTAATTAGTTGTCAGCGTAAAATGGTTGGTTTAGGTTTAAGTCCCTGTTGACTTGTTGTCCTTATATTGAGCTGCTTCGCGCTAGAGGCTTGTTAAAGGCTTCTTTCTGACTTCCTGACATCCTGTACAGTGGCTTTGTATGATTCCATTGTTGTTGTTTCTGAACTTGTTGGTTCTCAGAGATACTTCCACAATGGAATTAGCAAAATATATCAGCTCACTTACAATATCAAGTCATTGGATATAATGGAATGACTACCACAACAAATCCCTAACAGGATGGTGTGTGTGTGTGTGTGTGTGTGTGTGTGTGTGTGTGTGTGTGTGTGTGTGTGTGTGTGTGTGTGTGTGT
>JACXGM010038656.1:0-10780 GCA_016801145.1 Umbra pygmaea
GCCACAGAATACATTAACCGACAAGAGACAAGGGGAGAACAACCAGGTTATATACACAGACACTAATGACTAACACCATACATCTGTGCTACCAATTACCCAATCCCCTACTCAATACAAACCTAATGACAAGAACAAGACACAAGAGGGCAGCATAACCATACAAATGAAGGGAGCACAGAGACAAACATGAAAACAACCCTTCCCCAGTGAACACCCAGCCCACTACAGGGCTGGATGTGACACATACACTGTGTGTGTTCCATATACTGTGTTTGTGTTCCATACACTGTGTGTGTTCCATATACTGTGTGTGTGTTCCATACATTGCAGGGCACTAAACCTTTCCACTGGTTGCACTTGCACTACTAATGTTTTTAGATACAGTTTTTAAAAACATGATTATGGTTTCCAATACTTAACCTGCATTGCATTGAGAAATATACTTTATTTCCAAACTATCGTTTAAACCCAAATAAATATTTTTTACTAGGAAGTACAAAATGCATTTTTTTGCATGTTTGAAAGTACAATAGTTACTAGATCCTCTAGAAAGTACAGATTGGCTGACATGACTAATCTCTTTCCTACTCCTTGTGGAATTCGTTGTTGCCACCATAGTGAGACCATCAGCCCGAATGCCCCTTCCTGGCAGCCCAGGGCCAACCAATCCAACTCACACTACCTCAGCTGTGTACATTAATCTCATAATCACCAATCTTTTAGAAGTCTTCAACCCTTTGAAAATGTTCATATTGAAATGTATCATGTTTTGATGTTTATCTCATATGAGATGTACTGTGAATATGTATTGCCAATACCTTTATTCACCTACTTCAATGGCTTAGACAACTATAGGAAGGCATTTACTATCAACAAAACATATTTGCACTACAAAGCACTAACCTGTTTCCTCTCTAGGTCTCTTCCTGCCTCTTACTCTGTCATTATTCTCTGTAAAGCTGTCAATGGATACGATAGGAGACAGATGCGGGTGCAAGTGCGCAAGCTTAATTTAATGACGTAGCTCAAAAAGGATGAAATCATAAAGTTATGCAGGAATACAAGTGATGACAGCAAAACAATAATCAACAACCAATGTAACAAACAGACAGGCTTATATCCCTGTCAGAATAGCCGGTGATTAGACAACCGTTAGCACCTGCGTGCGTACATAGAGAAGGCTAGAGCATAGTCAGTATTAGGGCTGGCAATATATCGATATTATACCGATATCGTGATATTAGACTGATTATCGTCTTAGGTTTTGGATATCGTAATATCGTGATATGACAAAAGTGTTATCTTTTCCTGGTTTTAAAGGCTGGATTACAGTAAAGTGATGTAATTTTCTGAACTTACCAGACTGTTCTAACTTTTCTATTATTTGCCTTTACCCCACTTAGTTATTATATACACATCAATGATGATTATTTATCAAAAATCTCATTTTGGAAATATTTCTTTGTAAGCACCAACTGTCAACCCTACAATATCGCCGCAATATCAATACTGAGCTATTTGGTCAACAATATTGTGATATTAGATTTTTTCCATATTGCCCATCTCTATTTGTCATACTTACTCTCTACATCCAATATGATTGAGCATTATTCTTTTACTATAATAGATTTGAATATTAAATTGACAGAGATTGGTAAATGTTCCAAAACAATATCTGTGTCTTGCACACCTCTTTGATAAAGAATTGCAATTCTTCACTTTTTCAATTTTCTTTACATATGTGTACACATTTTCCAAACTTTAAAAATAATTAAATATCGAGATATATATCTTTAGTCATTAAAGCTACAAAATATATCGAGATATTCATTTCGGGCCATATCGCCCAGCCCTAGTCAGTATTCTGGTGAGGCCGAGCGCTGACAGCGCCTGGGCGTGGGTGCAGGTGCGACAGTATCCCAACCTCGAGGAACGGCTCCAGCCGCAGCAGAGGAGGAAGGGATCCGAGGCCGTCCCCGCCGACGAGGACCAGGGCGAGCCGGCCAGCGGCGATGGTCATCCCGGCAGATGGAAGAATCCAGGACATCACGCGCGTCAACCCAGCTCCTCTCCTCCAGGCCGTACCCCTCCCAATCCACCAAGTACTGAAGGCGTCCAGCCCGTCGTTGGGAGTCTAGAAGGGACCGAACCGAATAGGCAGGCTCACCACCAACGGACAGGACAGGAGAAGGCATGTCAGACAGGGCGCCCTCATCCAAGGGACCCTGGACGGCTGGCATAAGAAGAAAAACATGAAACGTCGGTGAGATTTTCATGTGGCGTGGCAACAGGAGCGTATACGAGACATTGTTCAGCCTACGGGTGATGGGGAATGGCCCTATAAAACGATGCGATAACTTCCTGCAAGGAGTGGAAAGGGGCATGTCCAGCGTGGAGACCCAAACCCTGTCCCCGACTCGGAGCACCGGCGCGTCCTGGTGGTGTCGATTTCCCTGGAGTTGGTGTCGGCGGACAGCGCGATACAGGCGCGTGTGGGCAGCGGTCCACAGCCTCTCAGCCCGACGGAACCAGTCGTCAACGGCAGGGATCGGTGTGGTGCCGGGATGCCAAGGAGCCAAAGGGGGTTGAAAGTCTAAGACACATTGAAAGGGGGTTAGATGTGTGGCGGAGTGCCTCAGGGAGTGTTGCGCGTACTCCGCCCAAGGTAGTATGTCTGCCCAGTCGCCCTGATGGTCATGGCAGTAGGAACGGAGGAATCTGCCTATTTTCTGGTTGGTCCTCTCCTTCTGACCGTTAGACTGCGGGTGATAACCTGACGTAAGGCTGACCGTCACCCCCAATCGTTCCAGGAAGAACCTCCAGACACGGGATGTAAACTGCGGTCCCCGGTCCAATACTATATCCTCAGGCAGCTTGTAATTTCAGAAGATGTGCTAGAACAGGGCTTCGGCTGTCTGGAAGGCAGTAGGAAGACCAGGGAAAGGCAGCAGCTTGCACGACTTAGAAAAATGGTCAACAACAACCAGAACTGTGGTACAGCCCAACGGAAGCTCCGTGATGAAATCCACACAGATGTGTGACCATGGCCGATGTGGTATAGGGAGGGGGTGTAGCTTACCAAACGGCCGGTGGTGTGGACTGGTACATTGGGCGCAGGTAGCACAGGAGGATACATAGCGGCGAACGTCCTCAGCCATCCGCGGCCACTAGTATTTGGTGCGGAGCTCCTGACGCATGCGTTGCATGTCGGTGTGCCCCGTGGTATTCTGTAAGCACACAAGATAAAACGTCCCGAGAGGAGTCGGGACTCTCTATGGACATGGTTAACAACGGCATCGGGAAGCATTTACGGTGACACTCAGGTGCCCATCAACAGATCCGTTTGTTCCTCCAATCGATAACGGGACTGTGGAGACTCAACCAGGGCATACCCAGAACCAGTGGATGTGATGGGGACGGAATGCAGAAGAACCAGATTACCTCAGTGTGACGTTCCCCCACTCTCATCACCATCGGAATGGTGCAACGAACGATCCCACCCTTGCCGACAGGCCGACCGCCTATAGCCGACACCGGAATGGGTGTCTCCAGGACGATACAGGTGATGGTCCAGTCCCTGACCAGGGTCTCGCTGATGAAGTTCCCTGCGACCCCGGAATCCACCAGCGCAACCAGGGGCTTGCTGGCGGTGTACTTCGGGAAAGACACAGCAACAGTCATCACGTCATGAGACAGAGGAAGCACAAAAAGGGATAGCCCTACCGTAGGAGGTGCTTGACGGTGCCGCCCAGTGGTGCGTAACAATCCTCCGATGACAAGGCAGTGGGCCCGCAGGTGTCCATCCTCCCCGCAGTAAAGGCACAGGCCCTGCCGTAGCTGTCGGCCTTGCTCTAGGGGTGACCATCGCGTGTTTCCCATCTCCATGGGCTCTTCTTGTTGGTTTGTCCTGGAGGTAGGGTAGTGCGAAAAGAAGGCCTCTTCCTGGCGCGCAACAGGCCATCGAGCTTCACCGCCATTTGGATGAGCTGATCCAAGGTTGCTCCCTCATCGCGGCAAGCCAGCTCAATCTTCACCTCCTCACGAAGCCTTTCTCGAAAGAGAGAGAGCAGCGCTGTCTCGTTCCATCCACTGGCGGAAGACAAGGTCCGGAACTCCAGAGCATACTCCGTGGCCGTTCTGGTACCCTGCCGAATGTGGAGTAAAAAAAAAAGTTTGGTTCCTGTTGGTTGTCAGTTGAGGTCATGGGTCGGTCGGTAGGGAATTATTTTTATTTTTTTATTATATTTTTTTCCCTAGTGGCAGCAAGTGATAGGTAAGATATTTTTTCATTTTTTTATTATCCTTTACAGTAACGATGGATACTTTATTTTTTCATTACATAGCCTACCTGTACTACATGTACAGTACCACCTTGTGTGTCCCAGCATGTCACACACACACACCTAGAAAAGCCCGCTCCCCAGAATGTAATTTTTCAGCTCGTCTTTTTTGGTCTGTACAACATTCGGCAGAGGCAAATGAGAAAGTTGCTTACACTTAGAAGCTCTTTCAGTGAGCGATTGGTAATGCCTTGGTGCTCTAGTGAGCGAATGAGAAGTTCTTTTGTTCCTGCAGCAGTTAGATATTTCAACAAACACTGCTAATTTTGCACTTTTGAATTGTGGAACTGAATCTTTTTTCTAAGTATGTCTTATTTGTATGTCTTATTTTGGGGCGCAGATGGCTCAGTGGGTAAGGAGTCAGACTTGTAGTCAGAAGGTTGCCAGTTCGATTCCCTACTGAGCCAAATGTCGTTGTGTCCTTGGGCAAGACACTTTACCCTAATTGCTTCCAGGTCATTGCTGTAAATAAGAAATTGTTCTTAGTCAACTTATCTGGTTAAATAAAGGTTAAATTAAAAAAATAAAATAAATTGTTCTTAATTAGGTCTTAATAAGTCTCATAATGCAGATTTATGTATTTGTCTGTAGTTGTGTATTGTGTCTGTTGGCTGTATGGTCTAAATTGGTGGCAAACCAATTTCCCTAATGGGATCAATAAAGTTGTCTATCTATCTATCTATCAAAACAGCATCTCAAATGCAGACAGAGTGCACACTAGCCCTAAAATGACCCAGCAGCAAATTAATACAAATGTTGAGAAATAAAATTACTATACCATTTAGTACTACAACCTACTATCCAATGCGATATTATTACAAATTCCCATAAATTGCTGACTGATAATGTTTTTTAGAATAAGACATAATCTGATGTATGAATCTGTTGTAATAGCATATTCATGTAACACATCTATTAAATTCATTGCTAATAATTATTGAGTTTTTGTGAAGTATCATCAATAAACAATAAAAACTAGGCCTATTCCTGATATTTGGCAAACTACTAACAGCTGGAAGGAAGATTGGTTTTGCCTTAATAGTCTAATGTTAACTTATATGGTGACTTGAGTAGTAAGCCAATATACTGTGACTACCTCTGATGTTGGTTCCCGTTGCGTTCCCTGCTATGTTTTGCAACTCTTGGATGAAGGGGTGATGTTAACCGTGTATCATGTTAGTGAAAGAGAAACTCATATTTTTCACTTTGCTGTGCACTGACCGGTTTTCAGATGTCGGGAGCGAGAGTTGTAAGGCGCAATGAGTCTCGAGCGTTTGAATGCATTGTCGGACTTGGAGCAGGATGCGGACATGATTTTCTGTTCTACAACCCCTATGCAAGGGATGACCAGAGCAATATACGTCGTTTGAATGTTTGGATTTGATAAGAAAGCAATTTCTTTCAATTATATTTGAAAATAAGTAACTTATTTTCATTATATTAAATAAATGAACATTTCTAAATCTTATTTGTTATTTTGCCTGCAGCATTTTTATGTGTGCATGATAGACTGTGCTTTATTAAATCTGCAGTAGAATCGCGAACAGCAGATCAAACAAACGACTAAATGAAAGTAACGCCAAGAAGCCTGGTTCTTAACTCGATAAAAGGAATTGTTCAAAAGTAATAAAATATATGAATTGCATACTACACCTGCGCTAATGCAACACAAAACGAGATCGTGGAGATTCACAGTACAATGAAAGTGGGTCGTTATTTTCGTTGGTTTTAGGTACTGAGCAATCTAATACTGATCACAAGAAATATGTTACAGTAAACAACACTGCAAGGACATGAATGAAAATATCCTAAACAAGACTCGCAAACAGACAAGGCTGATAAGATAACTAAAAAAACAAATTAGCTGCGTTGATGAGGTATGCAATCACCTGCTATTCCTGTTCTGTACTAAAATGTTGCTTAGAGAAAGCGCTTGGCTACCTTTAACAAAATACAATGGAACAAAAATAGCAATTTTTTAAGACCTTGGAAAACCATTTCAGAATTTTTAAGGCAATTAGGCCTTACAAAAACAGTAGGTCATAAAATAAATTTGGGTCGCACATTTGACTAATTTGCTGTTAAAATAACAATGACATGCTGCGCCATTGACTTTAGACCAGGTTTTTGTTGGTCAATGGCGCGATCACTTTGCATGGCACTCTGAAAATTAGTCTCCGTGTTATTCTGGGCCCACTGCAACCATTTCTGCTTGTGAGCATTGGTTAGGCCGAATAGTTGGTTTATTTACAAAAGCAAGTAGGCCTATCACAATATGCAATTAATCAATTAATCGCATGATAAATAAAATTGAGCTCAATCATTTTTACGGCCACAATAATTTCCATTTGGCATTTTGAGGCTGTGCAGTACGCTCAGCCACCACCGGAAAAGTGCTTCTAATTGACTTCACTGGTCTCTGTTGAAGTCTATGGGGTCGCTGTGTCTATTTTATCTACTGTCTATGGTAAAATGAGGTCTGACAAAAAAACATACATTTATCCATGTCCGCACGTGCATCTTTTTTCCCATAGAGAAACAATGGGACAGCATCAGTGTTCCAAATGAAGTTGAGAAATCTATCCAAGCAACAACATATCTGAGTCCAAGTAGAAAGTTTGAGCACAAGCAGAGCAAATCAAAGTGAGGGACTATTTGAGTGAGAGAGCAAGGTTTTGAGGGAAATTATTACAAAATCTGAACGTAATATCTGTGAGAAATGCTCTCAAATTGAAATAATTGACTCTTGAATAAAGATAGGAATATAACTCCATATTGTACAGATTTAAAGTGATGGTTCGGAGTAATATAAACGTAGGGTAATTTGCACCTTGACCTCGAGCCAGACAACCCCCCCCAAACTTCTTTCCCTTGTTATAACATTGTTTGAGTTAGCGCGATCAGACGACCTCGAACCAAACAATACTGCGAGATCACGCACAGAGGACAACATATATAACCCAGCAGCCGAGAGTAGCAGCCATCAGGCAAGTGTTATTTAAATATACTTCTGGTGTACTTAAATATTTCAATGCCTCGTTTTATAAGTACAGAACCTAATTGTACTACTGTAAAAGTTTGGTAACATTCCCAACATTATTAGTGGGGTTATTTTTGAGGTACCAACTTGGTTCTATTAGCGCCTACACTAAGCCATTCGTCTGATCGCGCAAACTCTACCAATGTTATAACAAGTGAAAAAAGCTTAGCAGGGGGTTGTTTGGCTTGAGGTCAAGGTGCAAAAGACCCTAGGATTATATTACTCCGAACCATCACTTTAACCATAATCTGTCACTGATACATTTCGAAATTAAGTTTAAATTATCACACGAATGAATCATGCTAAATCGGGTATCATTGACTTTCACATCAGCTCATTTCACATCTTTAAAAGTGACAGTTTTTAATGATTATTAACCAAGGAGATCAATCACCTATCTGGTTAACATTTATACATGCTTAGCAATTTTAAAAATCATTTACTTGCCATTTATTCATTTACATGCCATTTTTACAAGTATATCCACAAATTAATCTACACACCCACCCATGTTAAACTATGTGTGTGTGTTCCATACACTTTGTGTGTATTGTTCTGGAAAGGTGGCATGTCAACATTCATTTGTGTAACTAAATTTAGATCCCGCCCGATAAATAATTTTCAAGGCCGATACCGATACAAATCTATAGTGATATAAAAAAACGATATTCCAATATATTGTCCGATATATATAAAAATCCAGAATAGAATAACAAAACAAACAGAGTTCCCTAACATTAGTTCTTTGTCCTTATTTATCCTCACTAAAATAATATGATAATGCAGTTTAAAAAATAAAAGTTTGTTTTATTGTCACAACAGAGCAGAGGAACATCAAAAGATATTAAAGTTCTGATAAATAAAATGTGTAAAAATAAAAAATCTAAGTTACCAGTAGGGCTGCAACTAAAGATTATTTGGATAATCGATTAAGCTGTCGATTATTTCTTTGATTAATAAATGAATTGGATATTTCCATATTTTTATTAAAAATTTTTTTTTTTCCAAATTGACAATTTTAACACATAACAGACCTACATTTTATGCTAATAAACATGTGCAAAAGCTATGCTCATTTCTTTAGTAAGGTGAAAAATATGGTATTTTCTATCTTGCTTAGACGGACCTGAGATAATAAAATAATTGTGTCTACAAAACAATTTTAGAAAACGTTTTTATAGAACATAATTATAAATAACCTTAGTACTAAAAACAAGATAGGCCTGATGAATAGAAATTTTGTTGCTTTATGTATTTTACCTGTTTAAGCTTATTTTGACTTTACTGTTTTTGATTTAGAATTACTTTTATTTTGAAAAGGACTCTGAAGTTTCTACTAGAGCCCGACCGATATATCGGCAGGGCGATATTATCAGCCAATATTAGACATTTTCCAAACTATCGGTATCTGCAATTATAATTATAAATGTATAATATTGCTTTTAAACTGCCTCTGCTGAACTGCGGCTATTGAGAACTGACTGATTCAGTACACTACCTCATATACTTTATATAGTTTATATTTTGCTGTTGTGTACTGAATCAGTATGTGAGGTTGTGTACTGAATCAGTCAGTCCTCAATATCTCCAGTTCAGCATAGGCAGGTTTTTATTTAATTTATTAAATATTCACTTATCGGCCATTATAATTGCAGACACTGATAGTTTGGAAAATGCCTAATATCTGCCGATAATATCGGCCCGCTAATTCAGTTTAAGGAACTATTTAAAAATGACAGACTACTAGTTATGGTACCCTAGGTGATTTGAACCCTGAATGCTGATTGGGTGATGTTGTATTAAGGGTTCAGAATCATTTTTATTTGCTAAGTACACATATCCAGAACTTTACTGGTTGTAAAGATGATGGTAGGCAACATGTATTGACATAATATACTAAATATTTACACAGCTTCTATACACTGACCAAATTCTTCAGATACTGATTTGATGAAAGCCATGGTATATAAGACCGAATACCAGGGGCATTTTAACACTTTTAATGCTCTAATGGCATTATTTATTCATTTTTTACTTATATTTTCTCCCCTCACAAATGGTCATGTCCAAATCCCCCGGACCTCACCTTGTTGGCAACTCATCAACATGTGCAGGATGGTCGAGGGCGCTCAGATGCTTCCTTCAACCACATGTCGCTGAGCTGTCCAGTTCTTATTACACAACCTTTTAAGTTCAGAAGCTTTTAGTCAGTACATACTAGGAAGAATTACACCTTCAACAACACCCAGTCTGCTCACAAGGATTAGCTGGAAGTGATGTGGCAAGGTACGCTAGCAGGGTACGCTAGCATGGTTCAACATTAACATTAACCAGACAAGGGGCACATGTGGTCCAGAGTTGGGAGCTAAGACTGCTACACCAAACTCATCTGTTTTGACCGATCATAGTTTAGTTTACACTCTAGAGTGAGACCCAAAAAGACATCATAAGAAGCAAAGCAAATGCAATTCTATTTACTTTAATTGAAGGAACATTTTCCATGGTTTGAAGTTGATAATGGCAAGGTAAGCAGGTAAGGTAGGATGGTTTTTCAAACAACACACACAACTACAGAATGCATGTGCTTGTTTCTTCAAGTTAAATTTGGTATGAGTGATTTTACTGGCCAATGAAATAAAAGTTAAAGTTGGACCATAGCTAGTCCGAATTATCTAATCGACGAAATGGTTTGCAACATTTTCATTTGAAAATAAATGATGTGACACAAACAATGTGGGCGTGCCTATTGCCATGTGAGAATGTGTCTGTGTACAAATGTGTGAGAGAGGGAAAGCCAGCTGCTTAAAGTGAACGGAGTGCAATCGTCCTTGTGGAAAATCAGGGTGATCATAGTAAAATACGGAAGTTCATTGCTTACAACCCTAATAATAAAGGGGAACCCCAAAACTTTACAGCACCAGTTTGTGAAAGGCGTTTCAAAGTTTGTCTTACGAAGGGGGGCAAGACTAATCCTCTCGAATCATATTTCTGACAACCACCCTGATCTTTTCAGGGACTTAAAAACATGTCAGGTGTGACAACAGAAAATGACCATTATGTTTTCATTACCTTAGAATCAGCCATTTATATCTACATAACCGCGGGCACTCCCTTTTATGGAGGTCGCTGTATTTTGTCGTCATGATTCTACCGTTGCCCTCAGCGAACAAACAAGCTACAGAACGCGTTTCGTCACTACCTTGAAAGAGAAGCAGCAGTAGCAGCAGCAGAAGAAGGAGAAGAAGAAAAAGCAGCAGCAGAAGAAGTTGTATGTTTCTAAGTATTAGGTAATAGTAGAAGCTTTCCTTTATTAGAAGTGGAATTTTGGATAATTGTAGGACCACAGCTATTATTTAGCACAAGAGCCGACGGAGGGTGAATCTGCTTTGAAGAAGTG
>JACXGM010038657.1:0-10780 GCA_016801145.1 Umbra pygmaea
TACGCTTGGGGATGGCACCTTCATGATCCCGCTGAGTCAGCACGTCAGCGTAGGTGTTGCGGCCATTCCATGGGATGGTAGCGTCTGAAGCTGCCACCTGGGATGACGGTACCAGGAACGAGTCCAAATATTGTTCACCATCCTGTATTTGGTGAAGGGTGGAAACCCTGCTTTCTAGTTCAGCCACTCTTATTGTTAGACGACAGCACTCTGCACATTCCGTACAACTGGAGTCCATGTTGGTTTGTTGTAATTCAAAAAAGTGTTTCCCAAAATAGCTTCAGAAGTCTTTTCATTTAGATGTATAAAAATACCAGAGAACAAGTCTAAAAAGAGTCTAAAAAAGTCTAACAAAGAAAAAGCAGAGCAGATTGTAAAGCAGAGCGGAGCAAAGCAGAGCAGAGCAAAGCAAGGACACGTCCTTCTCTCTCAAAATCTAACCTTAATTCTGACATACACGTTACATATAAGCCACACCTCCTTCTGAACAGAGCCCATATATTTGGTGATGTCTCCTCGGCCATTGCCACACTACCTAGTTCCTAATTCATTAGGGATCAGTTGATTTCTTCACAGGGTTTGAGACGCTGAGCTTCTAAACAGCATAGCTCCTTTGGAGCCCAATTTCCCCTGACCAGGTGAACTAAGGTAGTAGTGGTTGTAGTCTACAGTGGCTTAGGTGAATCCACGTGCTCCGCTCTGCGATCTTGACTGCTGTTGGTGTGGTGAGAAGCACTTGGAATGGTCCCTCCCAACAGGGGCTGGACCAGCACTTCCTCTTGATGACCTTCACATAGATACAGTGAGGTATAATGTGGTCATCAGCTAATGTGGTTTCCTCTTCCCCTTTCTCTATGTCTACTAAGAATAGCGGTAGTCTAAAAGCTCGCCTATAAACAATTTCAAATGGGGTAAACCCATTAGTAGAAGGTGTTATTCTCATTTAAAGTTTCACCAGATCAAGACATGCAGGCCATGGTTTCTAAGTTTCCTCTATGCATTTTTTTAGTCTGGAATTTACTGTCCCGTTTGTGCGTTCGACCAATTCCGCACTTTGAGGGTGATATGCACAGTGTGTTTTTAGATCAATAGCTAGGTGTTCTGCCATCTTCTTTACTACACTATTAACAAAATGTGCTCCATTGTCACTGTATATGCGGCAAGGAATGCCATGGTATGGGATTATAGTCTTGCATATGGCTTTTGCTACTGTGATGGCGTCAACATTTTTGGAGCGTACTATTTCAACCCATCTAGAGAAAGCATCTACCAACACTAGACAGTATTTGTATGGGCCACTACGATTTAACTTTGAAATCCATATGTATTGTTTCAAACAGATAGGATGGTGATGGAAACCTGCCTCGCTTAGGTCTTAGATTCCTTTGGGGATTGTGTCGGATGCATATGACACATTGTCTACAAAAGGTTTTTGTATAGAAATTAAATCCATACATCGTAAAACAAATTTACGGCTATTTTATATAGACTTTTGGGTAAAACTGTTTTTCCTGATTTTGCATAGAGACCATCTACATTTATTGTTGCTCCCTCTACTAACCAATGTTTCTGCTCCAAGGTGGGGGCGCATTCCTGTCTGTCTTTTAGTATCTCATGGTTTATGACCTCATGAGTGCTGGCTGCAAAATACTGATCTGACAGTCCGTATGCCCCCCTTGCTGCGGTTTTAGCACTTTCATCTGCTAGTCTGTTACCCCGTGCGATTATGTCCTGGCCTTTTTGGTGTGCTACACACCCACATATAGCTATTTTGGCAGATAATAATTATCACATCCACTGCATGTGGAACTAGCAATGTTGCTGTGTGGAGCAATATGACGTCAGCTGAGCATTCTATTGCCATTGCTACAGCACACACAGCTTGAACGCATGAGGGTAGTGCACTAGGTACTACGTCTAGTCTTTTGGAGTAGAACGCTATGGGTTTCAAGTGTCCCCCATGTCTTTTCAGCAGTACTGAAGTCATAAATCCCCCTTTGCAGTCCACCGTCTGTGTGAAATGTTTCCTATAGTCTGGCAAAGATAACACTGTAGAGGATTGTAAGTCCTGTTTTAGATTTATAAATACATTCTCTCCTTTGGTACAAATTATTTTGTCGTTCATAGCCATTGGCTTGTTGTATATAAAATATTGCAAAGGTTGTACCTTTTGTGAATATGACGGTACCCATGCTCGGCAGTAGTTGCACAGGCCTAAAAATGTCATCATTTGTCTCTTAGTGTTTGGTTTTGGTGCCTGGGCAATAACCACTTTCCGACCCTCATGTAGGCACTTTCCCTCTTTTAGTAGGGCTAATATGACTGATCGAATGCCCTGAAAGGCATCAGGCTTTAAAGGGTATTGTCTCACTCTTGGTCTGTAGTCAGATTTTGGGGTTATGATTACTGGTGAGGCAGTGGTCATTAACCCTACATCAGCGGGCCTTGACATTCATAGAGCGTCTGGTAACCCTTCTAGGTCTTTCTCATTCTCTTGGGTTAGTAGAATGTCTGTAGTCATATACCAGTCTGACATCTCATTCAAACATTGGCAACACTTTTATTACCCAACCTAATCTTCTCCTAAAGGTTTCACAGCTATAGCTGTACTCCCACTCATTGATGGGTTTGTAATCGGAGGCCCTTTTTGCTCGGGCCCCAAACTGTCCTAAATCTTTCCACCCTTCCCCTTTGGGTTTGGCTAATGAGATGTGAGCTGTCCAGCTCATCATATACAAGTGTTTTGCCTGAGGTGGTAGGTCTACACATGCTACAGCTTTGTTACATCTGTCTGTATATAGATAGGGTATTTGTCACACTGTTGTCTCCTAAATTGAGGAATTTGTCTACATATTTATCGTCGGGTGAATGTAGCAAATTCATGGTTACATGTAACTTATTTGGTGTCATGATGTCTTCCATGTCACTTAACGTATCCTCTGCCATCCCCACTAAATTTTGTGCTTCGGTGGGTGTCAGTTTTAGAGAACACCAGAGTTGGTGTACTTGTGCCTTGAAAATGCCACCAGTGGTCTGATTCACATGAACAGTTCTCATGCCATTGTCTACTGGTACCACATCTATGCTCAGTTCCTCCATCAGGTCCCTTCCTAACAAGTTGATGGGGCACTCGGGTGCAATCACTACTGGTGCCTTTATCATAGTGTTAGTTTCTGGGTCTTGAATATGTACTGGTTTAGACGACCTCCCGTTCATTACTAGAATTATGGTTGTTTTTTTGTTCTTATTATCGAACACTTCACATGCTTGGAGTAAGTCAACGGTGTCAATGTTTTTACTGTCTTGTCTGAGGTTAGAACAGTCGGACCCTGTTCTCGCCTCTGTGTCCTTATCTAGTCATTTCTGGTCTGTTTCATGGTTATCCTTATCATCCTTATCGTCTCCGTCTCTCTTTGGGCCTCAACAATCTCGTGCAATGTGGCCCTTTCTCCCACAATTGAAACAACGCCCATCATTTTTATAATCTTGCTTATTCCCTTAATTTTTTCCTTTCCTCTGGTCCTTTCCTTGATTAAAGTCCTCGCTCCCCCCATCTTCCTCATCCATCTACAAAGTGTCTGAGGAATTTACTTTCTGTCTCTTCTTAACATAACCTCACTCACTTTTCCCTCTTTTTGTTTATTTAGACCCTCTTTTTGCTTGATTGTTTGCTCCAACCATAACTTTGATAAAACCAACTCTGCCTCTTTTCTTTGTTTTAATTTTTCCTTTAGCTTGACTAAGTTCTACTTCCAATACAGTTACCACCTGCTGAAATTGACTGTGATTGTTTAGGCTACCTATGAACCCATACTTTCTAGTCTGTTGTGGTGTGTTGGGTACACCCTGGGTGGAAATGTTCCATAAACTTTATATCTCCTTTACGGTCCTCCTCAGAGACTTTACTTTGATCACTTCCCATTATGACAACTTTAGGACAACGGAACTGGAATGTCTCTTGGACCACACTCAACTCCTAGACAACAAGCTTCTAGACTCCACTCTAATTACGGGAGTCCGGTTGTCTACTTGGGGTATCCCAAAGTTTGAGAATGTTTTAGACAATGTTTTAGAGTTTTCTTGTCCAGTCGCAAAATGACTCCCAGACTAGATTGGGGTCCCAGGGGGATACACTGCAAACTCTCACTCAGTCACTCTTTTACACTCATACTTGATCTACGTAGTCTAGAATTCGTCTTGTAAGGACTAGGTCAACCTTCTGTATTCCTACTTGGCCACCAATTCATCTAGTTAAAGACTAGGTCAACCTTCTGTCGTACTTTGCCCCCTGGTCAAATCTTGTGAATAAATGAAAACCCATTCTGTTATACATTGTTTTCACATGGTAATATACAATATTTATAATGTTAATAGAAATATTCCTACCACCTGTCATGGAGGATACATGGAGATTCTATTCCATCATGAGACCACCAGAGCCCGAGGTAGGAGTTAGCTCCCCTAGCGTCAGGGCTAGCACCCCTAGCGTCAAGGCTAGCACCCTTAGTGTCAAGGCTAGCACTCCTAGCGTCAAGGCTAGCTCCCCTAGTATCAAGGCTAGCTCCTTTAGGGCTCCAGCCACGTCCCTGAGGACTTCCCTCTTGTCCCACATTAGGGACCCTATGTGCGGGTAGGGTTGGTGAGGGGTCTAATCCAGAAGAGTGAGGATAGGCCCCTATCGGAGAGGGACATGGTGGTCCTCACTATTTCCCGGCTGGAGGGCGGGGCTGGTAGCTTCGCCGAGGCCCTGTGGGAGGCGGAACACCCCGTTCTAAACGACCACAAGGAGTTCACCCGCCTGCTGCGGTCAATGATAGAGCCTCTTGACAAGATGGCCGACGGCCCCTCGAGAAGATGGCCACCTCGCCACCTTCTCCACCACAGCCTCCGGTAGCAGTCTGCCCACCGCCACAGCCTCCGGCAGCAGTCTGCCCAACGCCACAGTCTCCGGCAGCAGTCTGTCTATCGCCACAGCCTCCAGCAGCCTGCTCTGAGTCACCCATACCTGAGCCTCTCCTGGCCAAGGATCTGGAGGTCCTAATCCTCCCTCCGCCGCCGGGGTTTGACGATGACGCCTCCTGGTAGGAGTCCGGGCCCCCTTCGCAGCTGCCGCCATCGTCCGGACCCCCTGCTCAGCCGCCGCAGTCTTCTGGACCCACGTCGCCGCCATCCGGACCCCCTGCCCTGCCGCCAGGGCTCCCAGATACCCTGCCGCCAGGGCTCCCAGACACCCTGCCGCCAGGGCTCCCAGACACCCTGCCGCCAGGGCTCCCAGACACCCTGTCAGTGCCAGGACCCGCTGCCTTACCTTTTCCCGGGCTGCCTGAACTGCCTTTCACCGGGCTGCCTGAACTGCCTTTCCCTGGGCTGCCTGAACTGTCTTTCCCCGGGCTGCCTAACCTGCCTTTCCCTAGGCTGCCTGAACTGCCTTTCCCTGGGCTGCCTGAACTGCCTTTCCCCGGGCTGCCTGATCTGGGCAGCCTGATCTGCTTTTCCCCGGGCTGCCTGCTTTTCCCCGGGACCACTGTTCCTCCTGACCCAGGACACACTGTTCCTCCTGACCCCGTGATCTCTGTCCCTCCTGGCCCCGTGCCCTCTGTCCCTCCTGACCCTGGCCCTCCGTCCCTCCTGACCCCGGGCCCTTCGTCCCTCTTGACCCGGGTCCGTTTTGTTGCCCACCCCGTTGTGGTGGGCTTTGAGGGGGGGTTATGTCACATCCCAGATTGGGCCGGATCATGGACTGTATTGTTTTGAGTTGCTTCCCTATGTGTCTTCATTTAGATTTCTGCCCTGTGTTTTGTTTGTTTTGGATCCCCCTAGTGTCCCTTATGTGCCTTGAATGTTGTATTGGTCCAGTGTCTATATTGAGGTTTCTGTCCTGTGTGTTTGTTTTGGTTAGGGTTCCCGCTCCTCCCTCTGTGTTGATTACTTCCCAGGTGTTTTGTATTAGTCCTCCTCTGTTTTAGTATTTAGTTTGTGTTTGTGCATTACGCAGTCGTAACGTTGTGAATTTTATAGCTACACTAAAAACAAGATTTCTACTAGAACACCAACATTCTAAGCTTTAAGGAAATTTGAGGTACATGTGTACAAGGCACGTAGCTCACATTGGCCCTCATTTATGAAATGTGCGTACGACCTCAAACAGGTGTAGGCCGGGCGTACACCGATTCCTACGCAAAACAAGGGATTTATTAATTTGAACGTGAGCGTAGGCTGCGATGAATTCTCTCGTCTGGTTTGACCTTGTGTACGCAAACTTCTCCAGTGTGACTAGCGGTGTTCATGTAAAACCCCATATTGCAAGATACATTTCAGACTTGCAAATTAATTGTATACAGCACATTGCTATTAAGTGGTTTATTTTTTCCTTTTCACTTCGACGTGGCCTAGGACATGAGGGCTGAAATTATGCAAACAACAATTTCAATCAAACAATATATATATTAGGTTAGATTTGTATGTGATTTGTGGAATGTTTATTCAGTCGCCTAATAAAGTGAACTGAACTATTTAAACAAGCACTTTGGCAGTCCTCAAGTCGAAGCGATGGCAGAACTGGCTCTGTCACTCGGGATTTCCACCTACTGCGAAATGCCTGCGGATTAACTCTGCTACTTGTCAGCTCCGTGCTCCGCCATCATTCAATACCCACCAGGTCCGTATTGGTTGAAATACGGAATGGCTGTCAGTGACTGACAAAAGGATTGTCGCAAAATCACTTATGATCGCACGATAGAACAACATATATACTGTACTGCATTGCTGCAGAACTCTTCGGCATCCGGCAGGAATAGAAGCTCTGCGTATCTGCTCCGGAGGGCTCCGGATCGCCGGAGCTGGGACGGAGTCGGAACACAGCCATTCCGCAGTCAGTGAAAATACACACATTGATGTTAATGGAAACCTATTGACTTCGCCGCCGTTCCGGAATGGATCTGCAGCCGTTCCGCAGTTGTTTGAAATTGCCGGTCAGAGGACCTTAATGCGCGCTCTCTCCATTGGGGTTTTTGGCAACCGGTGACCTTTTAGAGGGAGATCAGGGACAGGTCTGGTATATCACAGCAAACAATAGTCGAAGTATGCCAGAAGTTTTGGCGGCTATGAAGTGTCTTTCTGGTATATTCAATTTCCATATGATAATGCTCAGCAAACTGTGACTAAAAGACAATTTTATGAGATTGCTGGATTTTCAATTGTGATTGGGCCAATTTATTGTTGTCATGTTTATGCGGTAGAGAGAGGGGAGGACTCAGGCAGGCAGTTGGTGGTTATTGGATATTTATTACGGTCTGGCTACTCCAGGAAGAGAGAAAGGAGGCTTCTTCAACAACGTTGCATGGTACACATAAAGCACTGGCACAACGAGTATATGGATCATAAATACAACGTGCTCTAAAGCGGCACGGAGGCTAATACAGAACCCATAAAGTGCATACGCAAATAAACAGATACTTTAGGACTCACTTCTCACAACAGTAGACAGGCTTAGTTTCCCATTCTCCTGAAGCAGCACAATGCACTTTCTAACAATGACACTGTAACAATGAACCACACCTTCCTCTCCCTCGCCTGAACTGATATAGGAACTGAGCCAACCAGCTGACAATGATTGAGTGATTGGATCAACTCAGTTCCCAATCAGTACCAGGCAAAAGAGACGAAGGCGCTACATGCTTAATACAAGCAGCACATATACAGGCAATAAAACTAAATCAACAGCAAAATAGTACTGGCATATAATGAAAACACATAGGAAATTAAACTAAACATACATGAGTCCATTCTCAGTTTGTATGTGGAACATAAAACCCACTCTGGGACCCATTACAGAATCCCCCCAAGGCCTCAGTGACCCCGATGAGGGGGAGGGTGGGCGGGCAACACATCCCTCCAATAGTACCAGAGCAAGTCCCCCAAAACCGTCCATGGTGGAGGCTCCACCAGCGGGGATAGCAGCCACAACAGCTCCCCTACATCGGCTGCTGTATGCACCACCGGCAGTAGCGGCAGACCCCCGGCAGCCTCTGGCGGCAGATGTTCGTTCTGAATATGGTAGCCCGGTGGCTGGGTGTAATGCGTGACTATTTTATTTTAAAACTGCAGCGTTGGAACAAGGCTACAGGAGGGTGCACTACATGGTTGGAGACATCTCCTCTGTGAGTTACGCCCACGTACAATTATTATAGTTCTACATAGTTCTTTGGTAAAACGGTTGGATGTGATTCCTCTAAGTGACAAAGGTTATGCCCTGACTGAGCATCTTATAACACCGCTTGCAAATCCCCAAACAAGCAGGAGTGCAGGTTCAACAGTGCGCACGCACGCACACGAACCACAGTGGAGACATGTATAGGTTTGCTCAAGGGCAGGTGGCTCTGTCTTGGGTAAGCGGGGTGGGGTGGGGGGACACCCCACCCCGCTTACCCAAGACACACCAGAGCAGGCCTGTAACATAATAATGGCATGCAGGGTTCTCCACGATATTGCACTGGAGAAGTGCCAATCAATGAAGATCAGTGGCAACAACAGCCACTATTGGAGGCTCTACGAAGGAGACAGGATCTAATTCTGAGCTTCCAATACAGTATGTGCTATCTTGGGTAACAAAGCTACTTAAAAAATACAACGTTGAATGTTTAGTGAAAATAATTCATTTATTTGAAATGCACTTCAAGTTCTCATTAATTGCTTTCAATGACTATAGCAGTAACCTCAGTCAACATCGCATTTTCCTTTAACAATCAATGCCTGATTTTAAGCTTCCAAATAAAACCAAGCGCTTGGCCTGCACATGAGACCTGAGCGACTCTATTTCTATATCAGAAAAATTGCTTTTCTTTGCCGATGTCACTTATCCATGAAGTAAATTCCAAGGGCGAGGCCTCTCACCTGTGCATATATGTGAGTGTGATATTAAAATTACGATTGATTTCAACCGTTTGATTTATCAACACCCGTTCATATGTACGCTGGAATTGGAGTGATATAAATGTTTTGGAAAATTATACGCGAGTCTCGTTGTAAGATGATTTCTGCACTCAGATCTACACTGGTTTCTACGCACATTTGATAAATGAGGGCCATTATGAGGGGTAATTATTATTTTTGTTATAGCTACTGTAATATGGAGACGTTTGCTACATTACTGAGTGTCTAAACTTTCTGGAGATATATAACATGTATATATAATCTAAAAATTGGACTTGTGAACTGTGATTCTAGTCCAGTTTTTTTATCTCCCGCGGGAAGGATACTGAATGCTAACAGTTATACAATACACCTGTAAAACAGTATTTGAAGTAATAAATAATAACATATTTATGTAAAGACATAATAAATGTAATTAAATAACAACATAACATATACTTACATATACTTTTGATGCGGCATTTGGGGTTTACAGGTGCTCATGTTTTTTCATGTTGTTGTTGAAATGGTTCGTCTTCTAACTCAAATGGAATCGTCAGATTGTCAGTCAGGGAGAAGATTTACAGTCCGATATTCCTTAGCTAGTAGTACCAAAGACTCTGTAACTGAATATTTCTTACTAGAACCTGCCATGTTGAGAAATTATTTTGTGATCTGTCAAAACCCGAGAGCACTACAAGCACAATGCGCAGTTTGTGCGTAACTGAACAAAACAGAGAACTCAACTTTGAACGGCTATGCGTTTGAATATTTCCTGATCTGGTTGGTCAATTTTAACATTTGACCACTCTATGGAAAGGTCTTTCTCACTAGAATCCCGTGGGAAACAGCTTAGGACAATTTGTTACTTCATTTTTTAAGGAGTGAGGAGTCAAGTTCAAATCAGTGTGATTATGTATTATGCACAGTCTGTAGAAGCCTAAACTAATCCAGAATGTATATAAGGCATTGAAATAACTTGCCAAGTGGAATTGGTTTACCAAACATAACATTTTAAAATAAAAAATCATACAATATAGGGACAAGTTGTTGTATTGATTTCAAAATGTGAAATAGTTTTTGCTGATATATTGCTGGACTGTTTCGTGCCTGTTCGGACTAGAACGAAAAGCTTGGCATCTTTGTGAAGGGCTGACTAGTGGCTTTTGATTGCTGTTTTGGTTTTGTAGCTATGTTGAGAAATGTTTCTTTACTGCTCACATATATGTCGCATCAGCAGTGCTGAAAATGCAGTAGTCAATTTTGTTGTTGCGACATTATGCAATCCATGTATCTATATTATTTGCTTTTTTCTTCCAATAATGGCTGGTATGAAAACATCTCAGTATTATTCTGCCTTTTCTTACAGCTCAGGTGCTCTGAAGATCTCCTCCTTGCTACATTTAACAAAGAATCAAATGTATTCCTTATGGTCAATGGTTATTTATGATTGCTGTGACAGATGTCAGTGGAGTAGCCATCATAGTGCTAGTAATGTGGGCTACTGAGTACTGTGATGGCTACAACGGGTGGTTTTGCTTTAGTTATAGTGTGCCTGTATAGGTGTATTTTGGTTGCTGCATAATGGTGATGTTAGTTAAGTCAACCGCTGCTGTAGGTGGCACTGTTGCTAATCCAGGTCAGTGGGTGACTGGCTTCTTCTTTGGTGTCAACCACTGATTTGGAGGGGAAGTAGGCCATCTTGAAAAGGGGGAACTGGGGAATGAGCACATGGAATAAGTGTTTGGTGGGCTAGAAAAGACATTGTATAGAAGTCTGGAAGTTTGTTTTGTTTGAGGCAATCTTTAATAAATATTCCCACACATTGGGATAACAGTAGTACTGGTGTGAAGATCTCGTTAGTTCTGTG
>JACXGM010038658.1:0-10780 GCA_016801145.1 Umbra pygmaea
CTTTGGGAAGTTGTGTCGGCGCATTTCCAGAAAAAAAATTAACCCACTGGTTCTTTAGAGGTTCGGATGAAGGAAGTAAAAACATTCTTTTGTGTTCTTTTGTAGATCCAAACACTAAGCAAACGCCATGGTTCACTCGTTTGCAAGCCAAGCTGTCTCTCAATGAAAAAACAATAGTTGCGCGATTGTAGCTGACTTTATCATGGGCGGGCCAAGCAGAGAAAGGGGAGGTAACATTTCCCCTTATGACAACATAAGGGGAAAATATCAGAACAGCTCGTTTTAGCTTTCGTTTTCTCAATGTCAGAGAAAGATACACAGTGCTTGGTTTTTACCTATCGCCATTTCTAGCCACTGGGGGACCATAGTCAGGCTAGATTAACTAATATTGATGTTAAAAAACCTCATAAAGTGAAATTTTCATGCCATGGGACCTTTAAGATTTGGACACCATCACCAGGTAGGTGTTAGTAGACCTGTACACTGTGCACAATTATTGTATTCTTGAGGATCAATTTTATTATTGAACAACTACAGTTCTCTTGGTCAATCCAAAATGTAAATTTTAATAATTCTCAAACCTAAATAGTTAAGAAAGTAAAAGTAAGGCTTTCTTGGGAGTATATATGTGTGCAGAATTGTTGGGCAACTATTAGTGTGCAGAATAATTATGCAACTAAATGATCTCACTTGGTTGATTTTCACCTGTTAAAATGAGAATAATAAACAAACAACTAAACATTTCCAAATAAACATTTCTGATATTTCAAAACAAATCAGTGACCAATATAGCCACCCTTCTATTCAATAACCCCCTGTAACCTCCTTAAATAAATTTTCTTCTAAAAAGTCCATCTTCATCCCAAAGTGGAGCTCTGTGCTCGTTACTGATCCAGCCATGGGCCCATCCATCTGGTCTGTCTAGAGTCACTCTGATCTCATCAGTGCTTAAAGACTTTTGGAAAAATATGTGATCAGATATTTCTTGGCCCAGTCTTGACGTTTCAAATTGTGTCTTGTGCAAGGGTGGTCGGGTTTCAGCCTTCCTTACTTTGGCCATGTCTCTGAGTACTGAACACCTTGTACTTCTGGTGTTTCTGTGATCATGCCCCAATATCTTAGCAATTTCAAGATCGCTTTGTCCCTCTGAAATACTTTTTACAATTATTCACTTTTCTGAGTAAGTTGAATCTCTTTTGGCGCATTTTGCCTGAGGAACAGAAGCTGCCTAATAATTATGCACACCTTGATATACACTGTAAAAAGTGATACGCCCACCATCTAGGTTTAAAATACTTTAAATACTTTAGCTTTAGTTGATTTTATCTGTTTAATCTTAAAAAGTATTAATATACCTTGCCTTTACTTACAATAAGTCAGTGTATTTTAAATTAAACTATCAAAGTTTATTTGAGTAGTTATTACTATGTGATTGTTGTGTACCTGAAGTGTTATAAAAGTGAGTTGATATAAAACAATTTAATTGAGTAGAATGTCTGTGACTGCTGTAAGGTTATAAATAACAAGTAGTCATTACTTTCCCCCTGATGCTTGATGTATCCATCTGATCTCGGCGGACATGTGGGAAAAAGTTATCAGAATTGAACAGATCCTAAATAAATGGAAAGTTAATGTTAAGCAATTTTATATTAATATAAATTGATTTTACAAAACTCATTTTAAAAGTTTATATCAGACGTGTCAAACACGACCCGCCCATATTCGCTAATTCTGACATTTCCTAGCATGCTCTTCTGCATGTTTTCTTCTTAAGAATTGTTTGTTTTCATGTAGGTTCTGCTTTATGCATTCATGCATTGATTAATTTGTTTGACTATACAATGATAATCTTTACTTTTCAAACCTAATACAAACTGTAAGTGGTTTAATTTATTGAAACCATTACTGAGAAGAGTGTTCCCGTCAATGTACTGCAGTTTAGCGATCTTGTATGCGTTTTTGTGTTCCAGCATTGCAGTTCTCACCACTGTGGGTTGCCATTGATGAAGTATTATAGCTGCTGGATGTACTAGCAGTTGGATAATCTAATTTTGTAAAAATATAGTCTTCAAGTGACTGTAAGTGTGGTATACGAAAGCTGGAGTTAATTCACATGTGATTAGGTTCATTTTACTTGTAAAATTAACCTAATGCAACTTAAGTTATAGGTTACTACAAGTGAACCATACTCATTGTAATTGAGTTTAATATCATGTACAAGTGAGTTACATTTACCAAGAAAATTATGTTTAACTAAATATTATCAGCAATATTAGTTAACTTGATTTTTCTGGGTTGATGTTAACTATTATTACAGTGTTCATTCTACTTAAAGAAGCCTTGAAGTAAACACAACACAAAATGCCCAATGCAAATACTTACCTCACTTTTTATAAGTAAAACAAAAATCTTTTTACAGTGTAGGGTGTTGATCTCCTTCTCACATTACACAAAATACACATCACCTGATATGCTTAAATCCAATAAGCATTCCAGTTTATACAGCTTGGAGTTGGAACCTACGCATACTAATTAGGATATGGTCAAAATATTGACTTGCCTAATAATTGTGCACACAGTGTATATACAGTAGTGTATGTGTTAAACGTCTCTCCGGAGGTCCTCCCTCCTCTAGAGCCAGCCTTCTCCAGAGCTCAATTGTATCTCTAGATGCTTGAACTGTTTGACAAATTACTGAAATGGAAGAAGAAATATAGATAAGTAAGGGTTACTCTAGATGCAAATGTCTGCTAAATTATAAAAAATGTATACATGTAATAGAATGTAAAGGATGTCAGATGGGAGAGCCTGTTGTCTAAATAGAGTAATTCCAGTGGAGAATAGAGTAATTCCAGTAGGGCTGAAACGATTAATCGAGTTACTCAATTAACTCGATTACAAAAATTCCTCGAGGCAAAAACTCTATTCAAAAGCCTCGTTAAATTCCTATGACGCGCACTATAAGTTACGCGCAGGGATCTAATTGTTTCACAAGGACCGTTGTTCAATGTTCAGGAAGCACACCATAGCGCGTGATACATTTTGAATTTAGTTGGCGCGATTGCTGAGAATAAAGATGTCCATAAACGGCAGAGAACTTCTAAAGTTTGGGATCATTACAAATTTAAAAAGGAAGAGAACAAGGTGCAATGTGTCTACTGCAAAGTAGACCTGGCATACCACAACAGTACGACTTCAATGATTCAGCATATGAACCGCAAACATCCACTCCATGTTTCATCAAGTGTCGCTGAAACAAGGTTACATAGCCTAAGCCTATACGTTGATGTTCGCTGATTTTATTCCCATACTGTTTTTGTTGTGATGTCGTGATGCGGTTTGACTAGATATGATGTTTAGCTTTGATGTTTTAAGTCGTAAATGTATTCACGTTCAATTGCAAGAGATTATAGCCTAAAAAAAGAACCCCTTCACACACGCACACACACACATGCATGCACCCTCGTCTCTCTCACGTGCCAGTCAGACCAGTTGCGGCAATGCATCACATATGCTTAAACTTTTATGTAGCCACACAACAATAATTTCAACATGCATTCACTGTATATACCGGGACGAGATGGAGAAACAAATATTGTATTGCAGTCTTTGCGAGACCATGTTTGTATGTCACATTTGCCAAATGCAACAAATGCTTCTCCAGATCCACTCATACTTTTGGGGAAGACATTATAATCAGCTACCAAAGTAATTAAGCATAGAACATCTTCAATTAACAAAAAATACAATACTACAAGACATGCTAATATACTTCAACTAGTCTAAGTAAAAAACAAAATGCTGTTCTTTTTTTATTTAACAAAATGCATATTTGCAATAAAACATTCCCCTTTTCAAAGCTACACTATGTGTAGGTGTCACCAACGCATGCAATTTAAAGCATCCGCTTGATTTTTCGAAAGGATGCTTCTCCTTAAATGCACCGCAATGCAGGTGATGCAAGCCAAATGCAGCGTTCTATTGAAAATGAATGTATGTATTTCTGTCATACCAAACTGCAATGAAGCAACTGGTCTGACTGGGCACTCAGTCACTCGTGTGGGTAATTTGCAATAGGTGCAATCCTTTTTTTTATGTTGTATTTAAGAAGACAAAACTAATGCCAATTGGCCTTTACTATTTAAGTCTGTAATCATAGTTTTACATGTTATACATGTTTTACAGTAAGATGAGTTAACTGTAATTTTATATAATTGTTGGCACTGGCACTTATAAACACTAAATGGGTAAAAATTGCAATAAATAGGCTTAGTTTTGTAGCCAAATGTTGGAGTTCGAATAAATACCATATTTTTTTTATTAAAGCCAAATGCTTTATAATTTTACAGCCACATAATTTTCATTATGCATTATTTGTTTTGGTTGTTTAAAAACACACCAGAAAATATATCAGATTAATCGATTAATCGATCGATTAAGTGCTAGATTAATCGATTACAAAAAGAATCGATAGCTGCAGCCCTAAATTCCAGTGTACAATACAGAACTGTGCATGTGCAGTTTGGGGGACGGTGGAGCAGGGTATTGGTTGAGTCTTCAGAACACTGTATTTACCTGCTCCTACAATAACTATCTCTAACACAACAAAACACACACCTCTTCAGTGCTCCTGTCCCACTACAGTATAGTTCATATACCCTATCTTGTAGTATTTAAGCAAAAACTCATTTCTTTCTTTACAATCAGTATCTACAAGTACAAATAGAGTTTAAAAGTCAAAAGTAGCAAATGAAAAAATCATCAAGGGGGCAAAACATAGAACTTGTAATACTTGTCCCTGTAACCAGCCTCTAGTCTTTAATCAGTAATATGTTAATGTACATTACCAGAGCTACAGTCACAGTCCCTTTGTTGGTAAATCATTGCCATTTCAATGTCATGGTTGTGGGATTGATTCCCACAGATGGACAGGATGAAAATATCTGAAATCACCACTAATGTAAATGTGTCTGGACAAGAGAATCTAAAAACAATTACAGAGGAGGTATTAGTATGGCATCAGATTTGTCAAAACTCGCAAGCGCAAAAAACATGGCTCCACAAGCAAATTATAGGCTGAATCCCAATATGCATACTACATACTAAAAGTACGTACTACGCAGGTGGTGGTAAAGTACAGACTATTAAGTATATAGTAAGCGAGTATGCTAGAATGGGGAAATACTAACGCATCATAACGTTGCATCTAAAATTAGACCATTTCCACAAGCGATGAAGCCGGCAAAGTTTGAACATTAAACATTTGGCACAACCTGTTCGCATTTCATTTAAAATGTATTTAATATTGGTACAATAACTAAAAACTCATGTAATGACACGTTTATTATTACCTAACTTTTGGATACTTACATTTAAACACAGCCAAAGAAGAACTTCGGCTTCGGGAAACCGCTCCTATTCTGTGTCGCAAAGGATTGTGGGCTATATCCGCACAAAAAGCATGCAGGGTTGCATACTTCGAAAATCCCCCGGAAATAGTAAACCATCCGGGGATTACTGACTTACTATGGTTTGGGACATACTAATCGTAGTCTGGCATACAATTTAGTATGCATACTTTGTGTATTGAGACGCAGCCATATAATTTCACTGGCGCAGATATTACTTTTTGCGCACCAATTCAACATTTGAGTGTAAACAAGCAGGTGCAAGCGTGAAACAAAACATAAAGAGAGGAAAAGAATGGCACCTGCGCATATAAAATTAAGCAGCACGCACACAGAGCAGCCAAAACACACCTGCGAGTGTTTGATTTACGAGTGCTGGAGGGCATAAGCTCTCGTACGTAAATTCTGCGCTCAAAGTTCATTTCTACACGTGCAGAGTTCATTTCTACGCGCGGGGTAGAAACTGACTTTTGACATTTGGGGGCGGAAACCAAGGGAGACAATGGCCCTCCTATGATTGGTCACTTGCTTTCAACACTGTGACCCTTAATTGTTTAAATGATCAGGTAACACTTACTTTCCCTTCAAAATAGCAGTCCAGACATATTAATCTCACTATTAATCTACTGTACTATCAATAAAAACGATTGTGTTTCTTAACTTTGTATTTTAGCACATATAAGGCGTAAATTGCGCAAAATAAATGTCAACAAAGAACGCCGGGTGTTTGTAATTTTATATGGAGCCACCAACTGTATTAGCTATGCAACCCACTTGTTTTGTAGTAGTATAGCTTGGCATATATGTTACAATATTATTCGATTTTGAAACAGTTGTGTTTTGTTATTTATAATGATAAAATATTAAATAGCATACCAGGATTAGCTCATAGCTATAGGCATCTGATAAATATACATTTTATATATAAATTATATAATTATATATATTTATTCCATTCTGTTTCATTCTTATTCTCTTGAATTAGAAGCATGACGGAAACATGACGGTAGCGTCACATCTCGGGTCCAACAAGAACTGTCATTCTAACAAGAATGAGCTTTGCACCACCTTAGCCCCCCTAGAACTGATTACAGATTTTCGTATAAAAAAAATAATTAGCCTATTTTCACTGGATGATGCAGCTTCGCTTTTCTAAACGGCTAATTTCAGGTAAGTAACAGTTGCATGGTCACTTAACTAATCCTCCCGGTCAGCTTGATTTCATTTAGCTCCCGGGTGAACGTTCATTTGTGGCGACTGTTCAATGTTTTAACAGACAGTATCTAGAATGTAATATACAGCAATTATAATATTTATAGACAGTAGGCAAATGAAATTGACTAGGAATGCATATGAAAATGTATACGTGAAAACATTCCTTCAAGATCGAAACATTGCAAAGACGTACAGTACTGTACAAGCTTGACAATATTTTTCTCCATTCCCTTAATGGTATATATTACAAAAGCTGTAAGTCACTGTACAGTAAACATTAGCCTATAATACTTGTAGTACACTGTACAGAATAGTACAATACCTGTAGTGCACTATAGATTATTACAATACATGCAGTGAGATGTTCAACATTACAGTATGCAGTGGCCTCAGGAGATTGTGTCAATTTCTTTCAGCCCCTATAATCAGGAAATGATTTAGACTTGGTACACCAAAAGAATGTGATTAACTACCAGATATAATAGAATGTCGGGAGTCTTAATGTCTCCAGGCTGGGAGTTGAGACCCACTGATCTAATATAAAAAATGTATATTTATCAATGTCTAATAAACATATTGTTTATTTTATTTCCTCCCTCTCACAGATATTCCAGCAAAACAAACATCATCAACAACAAAACACTTTGACCAAGAGCTAATTTAGTAGGCTAAATTAGGGACAAGGAACGTGCATGTAGCCTACTGTAGAATACGGCAGGAGGAACGACCCGGACAGAACGCCAGTGTACTGTAGAATACAGCAGGAGAAACGCCCGGAATGAACCAAAATCATGGCTGACATGCATCTTCCTTGACTGAGGAAACTGGAATATAAAGAAAATGTTGTCTCTAAAGTTTATAACAATTGAATTGCTAGCAGAAAATGGATATTACAGTTGTGCTTTCTTTCTTTCTTCAGTGAAAGCATACAACTGATAGTTTGTTAGTTCATACGTGACAAATGGTCATTGTTTTACGCTGAGCTGTATGGTAGAAATATATAGATGATTATTCACAAGTGATAGGCCTACGCCAGTATACAATTTGAATGTTTCTTCTGAATAGACCGAGATAAAATAACATATCTCTTTGCAGAGAGTCGAACGAATGATGTAGGCCTTTACTCCAAGCCACCTTATCCACTATGTTACCCCGCTATGCATCTGAGTAAACAAAATAGTGGACACATACTAACATTAAGAAATATAATTTAAAGGAAATACGATGTAGCCTATTTAAATGTTGTTCAATAGATTATAGTAGCTACAGCTATAATTGTGTACAGATTATAATAAAACAATCAAATCACTTAACATACTATTATATGATTAGGTCATTAACCCTGTTGGAGAAAGTCACTTCAAACAGACATTTTAATTTTACACAAAACGTCTGCACTCTGCAATGCTTAGTGCAAAAGCGAACACAAACATGCTGCTTTTGCATTTGCTTTCACAAAGGTGTTTCTCTCATTTTATCTAATTAGATAAGGAGATGTAAACTATTGACATGTGTAATAAATATCACAAATTCTTGACCTGCAATGCAAATTATGTTCTTCTGAATATGTAGGAATATTTACTTTTGTATACATTGTTACTTGGCTGATCAACATCTAAGAAATAGCAGATGATAAATGGCATAGTTATCAAAATTACTTGTATCAGCACTCCTTATCGGCAAGTACCCAAAATGAAATACTCTGTACTTGTACTCATTCCATAAAAATTGGTATTGGCCCATCTCTAGACTTTACTAAATTTGCTTTTGAGCTACAGTAACACATTAAACAACAAGTTTTTTTGCTTGGGAATACTTTCATGTAATCAGCACACGGAAGGTTGGGGGTTTTGTAACACAATGATTAGCTAATTGGCCATCACAGCATGTTCTGGCCGAGGGGAGATTAAAAGTGTCACCTTTCAACAAAAATGATGTGCACATTTCTCTGCCAACTTCTTCATGATCTCAGTGTGGTCTGGTCAGCTCTGGTCTGGTCAGCACAAAGGGTGACAGATATATATCTTTAATTACCTACAGTATACATTTGTTAGCATAGGCCATTGTTGCTGAATTAAAATTATCTTAAATACAGTCATTAAATAAAACCTAAATGACCAGGTAATGGTAGTTTCTAACTAACTAGTTATCATAATTAATACAAAAAACAATTTGAGTGCATCCTCTATAAACAAGCTGAGAAAAAAGGACATGGTCCTGAGCTGTTCTAGAACTTACAACTCCCTACACTAAAAAATATCACTGCAACTGATCTAGCCCGCTACACCACGGTGCTCTGGGGACGACTCCGAAAAAAAGTTATCTTTTGAGGGAGCGGCTTTAATAGGTTACAACATTGTATGACGATTTAAAAACATTGTTCATTACCCATTTTTGTACTGCAAAGTAAAACTGTACTTTGATATACTGTGTAAATAGTTAAAATTCACAAAGGAATTTTCAGGGACACATTCTGATTGGAGAATGCAGACACAGTAGTCAACAATATTTATTTGCTTTCCTAAAGCCATTTTAAAACAAGCCATTATTTAAATTAAGAACGGTATTCTACTGTGTATAGTAATACAATTACATTGGTTTAATATCAGTCTATATGTCCCCAAAAAACATATCTCAAGGAAGCATTAGAACTGCAATCTCCTGTTTCTTTTTAGGTGGTCTAGCACCACCCAACGACGAGTAGCCTATAGACCATTTATTGGCAACTAAATGCACTGATTGGTGCCGCGGTCCATAAAGCACCACTTTATCGTGTGACATCTGTACATTTCAGAAGCAGTTCCCTTCCAACAATTGTCATAATACTTGTCAATTTATATACTTGTCGTTTTTTTTCATACCCCACTTATCTTGTGTAAAAACATGCCATATATAATGCGCCACCGGTTATACGGTAGTTAATAAACACAATAGTTTTTGTGGATAATTATAGTGTTGAATGTAAATTGAATGATAGTACAGTAGATTAATTGTGAGATCAAGATGTCTGGACTGCTATTTTGAAGGAACAGTAAGTGTTACCTGATCATTTAACCAATGAAGGTGTCACTGTGTTGAAAACAAGTGACCAATCATAGGAGGGCTAATGTCTCCCTTGGTTTCCGCCCCAAATGTCAAAAGTCAGTTTCTTCCGCGCGCGAAGAAATGAACTCCGAGCACAGAATTTACCTGCGAGAGCTTATGCCATCCAGCACTCGTAAATCAGGCACTCGCGGGCGTGTTTTGGATGCTCTGTGTGCGTGCTGCTTAATTTTATATGCGCAGGTGCCATTCTTTTCCTCTCTATGTTTTGTTTCACGGTCGCACCAAGGATTTACTCAAAATGCAGAGAATCTGCTTTTAGCTACTATGCCAGCCGCAGCTGGAACCAGCTCCCAGAGGAGATTAGATGTGCTCCAACAGTAGTCACCTTTAAATCCAGACTCAAAACACATCTGTTTAGCTATGCATTTACTGAATGAACTCTGTGCTAAGTCCAAACTGATTGCACTATATTTTATATGGTTCGTTCAGTCTCTTTTATTTCTTAAACTGTACTATTTTTCTAATTGTTTTTCACTCTTATTTTAATTGCTTAATTTTATCTTCTATCTGTTTTAAATTTTAATGTTTTCCTGTTTATGTAAAGCACCTTGAATTGCCATTGTGTATGAAATGTGCTATATAAATAAACTTGCCTTGCCTTGCCTGTTTACACTTGAATGTTGAATTGGTGCGCAAAGAGTAATATCTGCGGCAGTGAAATTATATAATTTGCTCGTGGAGGTATGTTTTTTGCGCTCGCAAGTTTTGACATAAATCTGATCCCATATATTAGCTGAAGACTAGATATACTTGCGGAATTAGTCTGACACCAGGCGTTTACTTATCTTCTTCTTCTTTCTTTATCTTCAATTTGATAATATATTAATTAGAAGAAAAATACCTAATGATCATCTTAAAGTCAAAGTCAAAGTCAAAGTGGTTTATTTATCATATGCATTGAATAACATACATCATCCTATGCAGAGAAATTCTTTTTGACATGGCTCGGCGATTCTATGCAGTGGGCTTAAAAACAAGAATTACAACAATATAAGAATTTTAAAATAGTAATGACAATAGTAATAATAATAATAGTAATAATAATAATAATA